>OVBW01003254.1:0-10448 GCA_900406355.1 Erysimum pusillum
ATCACTTCTATTCTTCTGCTCCTCCATCCCTTTTTTTTTGGATTCTCACAATTGACTTACTCTTATCAACTGTTTGACATAGGAACTCTGGGATTTCTCTTTCACGAAAGTCTTCTCAATTCACCTTCAGTTTATCCACCCGTGACGCCTCTCACATTTTTCTTGAAGTCTGCATGAGCTTTCCCCATGTCTTTTATACGTGATCTTTTATCACGTTTTCGTTGATTATCCTTCAAACCTACTTCTACTCCTTTCTCTCAGGTGAGTTTTCTTCTTCTTCTCTTTTGGTGTCCTCTTGATCACCAAATTTGGGTATGAACTTCTTTACGTCTTCTTCAGTTTTCTTTACAACTGGGTTCTGCTCCCTTTTTCTTCTTAGATAAGCAGTCTCCAATTTTTTTTAGTGTCTTCCTTTAATCATCATCATGTCTCTTTGACGTCTCGTGTGTTCTCTTGAACTTTTTTGTTGAGTAGCCTTGCTTTGTTTCTCCCAAACATATGGCTAACTCTGTGTTGTAATCTTCTTCACAACTCAACACCACTTTTTAGATTTTTTGCTAATCCTCCCTGCTTTATTTCCTCTAACTGGCGGCTTCCCCGTGAACATCTTTTTCAAAGACTCCAAACCACTTTTTGCTAATAAACCTTACTCTTTTTCTTATAACAAGCGGCTTATTCCGTATGATTGTGTTTCGTACACATCACACCACTTTTTTACTGATTTTCTGGTTTGAAACCAGAATCCCTTCTTTTTGGTCGAACATCAAACACAATTCATACGTGTTCTAATTTTGTGAAAGGACACGATCTTCATGTATTGATCTTCTGGTGATTTCTTTGCTCGTGTCAGTTGGTCTGGAACATCGTTCTTTACCACCGCGTTCTCCATCTCTCTCTTCTTCTAGCAGCAAACTTTTTCTTATTCTTGTTTTGCTTGGACAAGCTCTAAGATTTAAGTAAGTTCTGATATCATGTTAGAATATCGGTGAGGTAAAAAAAGAAAGAGAGTAAGAGACTTTTGTCTCTTCTCTTTCAAAGAAGGCAAAGAACAAAACTGAAACTTTTACATATCTTTGAAACTTGTTCTTTTGTTTACACGACAACTTTTATACATAAGACAATATACNCAAAAGACCTTTTTACAAAGATATGCATCCTTTTAGCTGACATTTGAAATTTTTTCTGATTTTTCGAATTTAAAGAAAAACAGAGTTAGGTCTGAGAGCCAATCCAGAGGCCATAGACATCCGGAAATTTCGCGGGGTAGAGACGACGATAGGAGGTGATTCTGTTCCGGACGAGGCGGTCAATGGTAGAGCGGAGGTGAGCAGACGAGAGAGGGGCCTCACCATGTCGTCTGTTGTTGCGTTCTTGCCAAAGGATGTAGAGCGTTACTTGTAGTGCGTATCGCAAAAGAAACTGAAGTGATCTTGGAAGGCTTGTATTTGCTGCCAGTGATAATATCTCTGTGAAATTGGTGGAGAACCGCGAGCTCAGCAGTGTTCGAGTAAGACTAGCCCAAATAGAAGCAGAAAAACTGCAGCTGAAGAACAAATGGTCCCGGGTTTCGGTGGTGTGACTGCAAAAGATACACGAAGGATTGATGGCTTGATTCCAACCAAACATTCGATCCCCCGTAGATAAGCGGTTGTGCACTGCTAACCATAGAAGAAAAGAGTATTTAGGAGTAGCCCCCGAGAACCAAACGCTTTTGTGCCAGCTTGTTTCTATCCCAACTTGGCGAATCTGTTCCCAGGTCGCAGAGGTGGAGAAAATCGGTTTAAAGGTCCCATCTCTAGCTCGCCAAAGGGCTATGTCAACTGCTGCGATTCCTCCCCTTGTCTTATCCAGTTCTGATTCAATTTGGTTGAGAATTGGTAAACGATGACGTCTTCTACGGTGATGCAGAATTGCAGACCCAATCGTGGAATTTGCTTCAATTCCCATATCAATAAAACCTCGAGGTCCCACAATGTTGAAAAGTCTACCTATAGCACACCAATCATCGTACCAAAAGGATGTATTGGCGCCATTTCTCACTTCCATCTTATGAAAATCCTGTGCTTGCCTTCTATATTTGAGAAGTTTCTTCCACATCCAAGAGCCCTTGGTGGAGTTCTCCTTTATCGACCAGAATGAGCTAGAACGAATCAACTCATTATATATCCAATTAACCCACAGAGATTGCTTACGAGAGACAATCCTCCATATAAGTTTAAAACAGCAAACCTTATTTACCTCGACAATTGACTTTAAGCCTAAACCTCCTTCCTCTTTTGGTTTGCACACATCTGACCAAGCGATCTTTGCTTTCCTTGGATTAAGATCAGGTCCTGACCATAGAAACGCCGAACAGATCTTCTCAATTTCTTTAATGCAAGCACTAGGTAGCCGAAATGCCGAGATCCAAAAGTTTGTAAGACTCGAAATAACCGAAGTGAGCAACTGCAGTCTACCACCAAATGATAGAAACCGATGCTTCCAAGAACTTATTCGAGCTCTTATTTTCTCAATAAGAGGCAAACAATCCACCAAGGTCATCCGTTTCGTTAAAAGAGGCAAACCCAAGTAGCGCACCGGAAGAGAACCAGAATCGAAAGGGAACCGAGATAGGATAGATTCACGGACCAAAGAACTATGACCAGCCAAAAATATTGTTGATTTTTCCAGGCTTATATTAAGCCCCGAGAGTTCAGCAAACTCCTTGAAAGTGCTCAGAACTCCTTCAATTGATCTCGGGTGACCATCGGAGAAAACCATGATATCATCGGCAAAGCACAAGTGAGTTATTTTGAGATTCTTACATCCCGGATGAAAACCAAGCTTGCGAACAGCCGCCGCTCGGTCTAACAATGCAGATAAAACATTCATGCAGATGACAAAAAGGTATGGCGACATTGAACAACCTTGCCGCAGCCCTCTCTTGGAATTAAAATACCCAGCTAACTCGCCATTCACCTGGACCGAGAAAGACGCAGAGGAGATACAGAGATTTATCCAGTGAATAAAGATCGCTGGAAAATTCATGGCTGAGAGAACATTCAGCAGAAAAGGCCATTGGACAGAGTCAAATGCTTTAGAGATATCGATTTTCATTGCACACCGAGGAGATATATCAGCTTTATGATAATCTTTGACGAGTTCCGTTGCAAGCAGCAAGTTCTCCATCAAAAATCTATCTTTGACAAAAGCTGACTGGTTTGGAGCGATGAAAGACGGCAATAGCATCTTCAGCCGGTTCGCGATGATCTTAGAAATCGTTTTGTAGAGCACGTTGCAGCATGATATAGGTCGGTAATCTTTCATCTCACTGGCATCAGTTTTCTTTGGAATGAGAGCTAGGATTGTTGAGTTAACTCCCTTGGGTAGGAAACCAAATTTGAAAAAGGATTGAATCGCCACAGTAACATCCTCGCCCACCACTGACCACGCTTCCTTAAAAAACTCCACCGTATACCCATCGGGTCCTGGTGACTTATTAGTTGGCATAGAAAAGATGATTTTCTTAATCTCAGGCCCTGTGACTTCAGCAATAAGAAGGTCTTGTTGTTGGGGATTACATCTAAAAGGCAAAAGATCTTGTAACGCCTCAACCGACACTCCATTGTAGTCAGCTGGTTGAGAGGTGAGGAGAGTTGAGAAGAAACGAATAGCTTCTTCTTTTATTTCAGAGATTTCAGTCAAAGAGACCCCGTTTGGTGCAGTGATCTCATGGATTGAATTCATGGCTTGTCTTGCCTTGACACCATTGTGGAAAGCCTTAGTGTTGCTGTCTCCTACTTGTAGCCAATGAAGCTTCGATTTTTGCCGTAAGAAACTCTCTTCTAGATCAGATACCTTTTCCCATCGTGTAAAAGCGATAGACTCAACCACTGAAGCACTCGGATCCGGGTTTGCTAAAGTAGCTAGCTGCTTTCCACATAGATCCTCATAAGCATCCAAAGCCCTGCGTGAAATGTTCGATAACTTCTGTCTACTTAACTGCCGGAGAATTGGTTTAAGAAGTTTTAATTTCTTAGAGAGGCGGAAAAGAGCTGAAGTAGAAGAGAACAGAGCCGGTGAGTCTTGCCAGTAGGAAGTCAGTTGGTCCATAAATTCCGGTTGTGAAGCGATCGCATTAGTGAACTTAAAAGGCCCTTTTGGTTTCTGAATATTCGATGATAGATAAAACCGTCCTCGAAGATGATCCGAGCACCCTCCTGACTCCATTATACAATATGAGTTTGTGAACGATTGCTGCCACGCGGAATTTTGGAGAATGCGATCCAATTTCTTACAAATCAATCCCCCCTCACGCTTATTACTCCAGGTGAATAATGGGCCGTGAGTACGCATGTCCGTAAAAGAGCAGTAATTTGCAGCATCTTGGAAATCTCTCATTCCTGTCGAGATAGTTGGATTTGAGTCTACTAGAGAGTGCTCCGATAAACTGAGAGTTTCATTATAGTCTCCAAGAAGAATCCATGGCTTCCCTTGGCATATGGCAAGATCATGTTGACTCTTTATATCGAGCCAAAGTTTTTTCCGCTCTTCTGCAGCGTTCGAAGCATAGATGAAAGAACACAAAAACTCATCATCGAACCCATTGATCTTAATTGAACAAGTAACCATCTGCTCGCTTTTATACGCCACTGTCAACTGAACCAGTTTACTCCAGACCACCCAAATTCTGCCCAAACTGTTGAACTCATAATTTGTCACCAAATTCCAATCTGAAAACATCTTATTTGCAATCTGTACTGACTTGGTTTCCTTCACACGCGTCTCAATGATGCAGCCAAATTGTAAAGATTGCTTTCTTACCCATTCTCGTATAACTGTTTGCTTTTTTGATTTATTAAGGCCTCTAATATTCCAAAAAAAACCAGACATTAAGGTTTGTTCGGAGGGTTCCTTTGGCCGACAAGACTAGGGCCAGAGGCCTTAGCTTTAGTAGAAGATCCAGATAGGTACTTGTGCGTATTTTTCGAAGACCGTGGAGGAGGAACCCGTATAGGGACTCCAGTCCTTACAGGATCAGTATGCTGAGATTTCTCTACCGTAGGTTGTAGGACCTTTTTTGGAAAAGAAGAAAACAGATTTTCACCCTCTTTGTCATTATCTTGAAGCACAGCATACCGTGTTGGAGACGCAATACGTACTTCGCCATATACTAGTTCCCTTGCCGATATGTTTGAGCTTTTACCACCAGAGGCGGTAACTGTTGACCATTCTCCATCTCCACCATCCGGGATCTCACCCTCTTCTTGTTCGGAAAATCCCTTCGCTGGGTCTGCAATTACCTCTGTCTCTGAGTTTTCCAACACCACTGCCTCTGAACTTTCAGTCACCACTACCTCTGAATTTTCAGGCACCACTACCACTGAGGTTTCAGTCACCACTGTCTCAGGTGCAGAGGACTCTGCAACTTTCTCTACTGGAATCGTAGAGATATTGGAGCGTAGAGGAGAGCGTGGTGGCGTCACCTTCCCCGCATCCTCTCCGTCCGAGCTTTTCTTCGGAGAGCTAGTACGTCCAAGCGAAAGTAGACAGCCATCTTCAGAGTGTCCCCATTTGTGGCAGCCTCCACAACGAGAAGGAAGCCAAGGATACTCGTAATCAACACAGAATTCTTCACCCTTTACCCTAAAGTTGAAACAATGTAGGAGGTCTTTCTTGAGGCAACCTCCACAAAAATTTTTGCTTCTTCAAAATTAGTAACTAGCTCTGTTTCCTGATGCAGTCTCTTTGGAAAACCCACCGGGCTCGCCAAATAGCTAAGACCCTTCCAAGTGAACATAGAGTGTGGAACATTTTTGATCACCAGCCACATGGGCATAGATTTAATCTCCGGTTGGGCTTCCTCTGCTATAGGAGTCCATTTGGTAACAATCATAGGGAGATCGCATATGTTCCACATACCACGACGCAGAGCACGCAATCTTGCTGATTCATGGCGGATCCTGAACTTGACAGTGAGATCATTGACAGCGAAAACATCGATTTTAATGTTTTTATCTCCCAAGTTCCAGATCTTATTCACAATAACGTGAATCTTAGCAACGTGGGGGGCAGAAGAAGGGAATCGACCAATAAGAAAATCTTCCCAAAGCGGGACTGAGTCTTCGAGAACATCATCAGGAACAGTTGCCACAGAGGGTATTCCGTCGATGACGGAGACGTCAACATTGAATTTTGAAAGGGTGGGGCGGCTACTGACAACGTTTGCATAAGATTTTTGCACAGGAGGATCTAAAACTGGAGGAGGCGTCGACGTCGGAGAGATTGTGACTCCTTCCACCGAAGCAAGCTCGCCGGCGGCTGCCGGAGCCATCATTGCGTGCGCCCGAGGAGATGAAAAACCTAATCGCTCTAAAAATCGCCCTAGCTCTGGTGACGTGGCAACCATGAAGTGAAGCAACGAATTTCAACGTTGTCTAAAAGAGGAAAAGTCTCTTCTCTTTCAAAGAAGGCAAAGAACAAAACTGAAACTTTTACATATCTCTGAAACTTGTTCTTTTGTTTACACGACAACTTTTATACATAAGACAATATACACACTTATATAGATGTTTGCATAACTACTCTACATAACCGTTGATAACAGTTGTATCTCATCCGACAAGTTATGTCTCTTATTCACACCCTTTCGTGGTAAGTCACATGTAACGCAGGACATCCGTTGACTTTTCATAATAACTATAATATATATGATACAAGATTTAATCATATACTTAATTCTAACAATTTATCACTTGGATTTTAAGTTTTTTTCCTTAAGAATTTAAAGTTTCGATTTTTAGCTGCGACCAGTTCGTGGTGGGAGTTAACTGGAAACGGTCTTGTTTGGGAAGAGAGGTGAAAAGGCCATGACCTTTTGATGAAAGTTGTAGAACAACCAAACAAATAAAAATCTCAAAGGTCCTCCAAAGATCGAAGAGGCAATCATAGCTCTCACAAGCACCTAACTACTAACTATAAACATACGTATTTAAACTTTTCAAATAAAATCCGTAACGCTACAACATTGAAAACTTACTTGCAAAGAAAGTAACTTGAACATGGCTATATAGGTAACAAAACAATCGTGGTTGTCGTCGATCGTTCTTCTTCGAACCAAAAATTTGACTCAAACAACATCAAATTATCCATAACATCATACACAAGTCTTGTGATTCATAAAAGACACAAGACCACACACATCGATAATAAACCAAGCGTCACAGATCTTTCGTCTCATAAGAGAAATTCTATTGACTTTTTTGAATCTGTTTTTCTTTACATCAAAATATTAACAAAAAAATAAAACGATTTGAGAAACGTGGATGGTATGTAAACAAACTCTCCAGCTAAGCAGCAACAATTTAAAAGTTCAGAAAAAGCACACAAGTAAAGATCATCTATTAATAATTTTTGTAATCAAAGCTAACTTGGCCAAACCTCGTCAAAGGCATCAAGTCCAGATGTTAGTTCCAACGAAAGAACTTTTTACTTTACCAACGATATATGTTAGTGTCTTGAATGCGAAATCATTCCGTGTTAGAAATAGTTTGAGTTTCATCATTGGGATCATCTGAAACAACTGCCTGACCTTTCCATAGAGCTACAAGTAGAAAACAAAAAAAAACTAAGATATATAATAATGCGATAGAAATCTAAAAGAGCTGATCATTAGCAATACGCTCTCACGGACCTTAAGATAAGCCAAGCCTATATAAAGAATAAATAAATAAATAAATAAAATAAAAAAATCCATACGCTGGTTAAATGATTAACAAACTCCCTATGCTGGAGAGAAAACATGTAACGAAAAGATATTGTGGGAATCAATAAACACATTCGAAAGCAGTAACCGAATTAGAACAAATTCAATTCAAATTTGTTCCAATGATCGGATTTGTGAGTACCCGAACCAGTTGATTTCTAGACGGGGAGGTTTCCATCAAGCTACCTAATACGTAAAGTTACTCGCGAATTGATATAAACTCACTTTAGCATCAGGATCTATGTAAACTAAAAAAAAAGAAAAAAAACAAACTCATTAGCATCAGGTTTGTTTTTATGGAACTCATACCTTCATCATAAAGTTAAGAAAGAGCATTAAAACTGAATACAAGTGGTCAAAACACATTTGACCATAATAAAGTTTGTCCAAGGTGTATTACCTTTCAGAAGCTGTGATGGCAATCAACGTAGATAAGAGCTTATTACCTTTTGTTATCGTGAAAGTAAATGGTTTAGATATAGAATATTCACAATTCCCAAGATAAACTCATCATATGGACGGCAAAATTATGAAACTAAACAAACAAAACCCACAAAAGTTATTTAAACACACAACAAACAACAAGCAACAAAAACAAAATCGATGATATAGTTACTTACCAGTTTATAAACTGGAACCGAATTCATCACATGACCATCGAATGAATCCAATCATCAACCCTAACATAAATATACAGATTTATAGCAAAATAAAACCTTATATATTTATGGACTTACAAAAAATAAAACCTCTTAAATTAATACTCACATAAATTAATAAACACTACAAAAAAAAAAAAATATATCTGGTCTGAAGACGGATCAGTGTAAAAATGAACATATTGGGTCGATAACACACAAATTACCGAGCTTCAATGGCCGAGAGAGTGATTTGGTTCACTGTAAATGCATGTTGTGATTCAGCCTCAAGAGGACATCTCCCAACGCAAAAGCCGGGCCATTTAGGCTGAGGAATAGCCGTAGTTTCACTTCCAAACATGACCATTACCGATGACATCAATGGTCTGTCTTCAGCACGTTCTTGAACACACAAGAGACCAATTTGTATACATCTTAATATTTCATGTGTCTGGAACGTTGAGGACAAATAATCTATATTGATCGGATCTACGATCTCTAGCCTTTTTCCTTCCTCCCAATTCCTCCAAACCAATGCATAATTGATGGAATATTTTTTATAGTGAATTATCATCAAACTATGAGTGTCCAAAAATATCAAATTCAAGATGTTCTTAGCTTACAAAACCGAGGAGATTAAGATCACGGTCTGAGTTGTAGAATCCATTATTTCTCTTGCCACTTATAATCTCAAGAAGCAAGACCCCGAAGCTGAAAACATCCGACTTCATCGAGAATATCCCGTTCATTGCATACTCTGGAGACATATAGCCGTTGCATGACGAAGAATAAACTCATAACATATAGCCGTTGCATTCTCCTAATAACATCATTAACTGTGTTATTATGGACCATCGTTTGCTGTTGACAATAGATGAACTCACGTTGGGATAATGTGTATAAAAGCTCTTTTTTTTTGGTTGGAGAATGATTGCTTACTAAGTTCCAACCACCTACCTCGTATTAGCTTCTATCTCCTCTCGTCCAAAGATTATGGCCATCCCGAAATCCGAGATCTTTGGAGTCATATTTTTATCAAGCAATATGTTACTTGCTTTCAAGTCTCTATGGATAATCCTAAACCGTGAGTCTTGGTGAAGATATAGAAGTCTTCTAGCAATTCCATTGATAATAACAAATCTCTTCTGCCAATTTAAGTTAGAGCATCGGGTTTTGTCTACAAATCGACCACAACCGAAAACTTATTAAGTTATTCCCAAAGATGTTCAATGGTTAGAAAAGAAACAGTTTTGACAAAATTATGAAACTAAACAAACAAAACCCACAAAAGTTATTTAAACACACAACAAACAACAAACAACAAAAACAAAATCGATGATATAGTTACTTACCAGTTTATAAACTGGAACCGAATTCATCACATGACCATCGAATGAATCCAATCATCAACCCTAACATAAATAATATACAGATTTATAGCAAAATCAGAATTGGTACATAAGATATAAATGATTACCTATCGATCGCTTGAAACCGAATCCTATATGCATCATTTTTTTTTTTTTTTAGAATCCACATCGTTGTTTTGCAAACCTACGATCATCATGTAAACATCATTACTATTTTTAAAAACTTATTGTGCCAAATCTAAATCGCAATAGATCAATATGTTTGATAAAAACCTTTGCAAAGTAGAAACAATCACGCTTGTCGTTATCATTCCTCTTCGATAGTGTTAGGGTTTGACAGCGATTGAACGACTAAACATGATTACAAAAGGAAAAAATCGTAAGAAGGTGTTTGATGTGACCATGGGAATGTGTGTTTGTTTAGTCGTTAGTTTTTGATTTTGTGACCATGGGAATATTGATGTTGATGTTAGATGAATCCAAGCTTCGACAACACGTGTATATATATATAGGCCAATAAAAAGGATTAGGGTTTCTAGGATTAGGGTTTCTTAGGAATTTATAGATTTAGGGTTCGCATAATAACTTTGGCTTCGAGGCTTTTGACTAATCCAATCCAATGGGCTCAAAAATCAATTTTCTGCCCAAACCCTAGATGAAGCTGGGCTAACTGTGGTCTTAAAATGTGGGCTTAAG
>OVBW01003257.1:0-10446 GCA_900406355.1 Erysimum pusillum
GCATGTCCTACTGGGCGAAGACTCTGATGATTCATCTCGGGTCATGCTTGGCGAAGAGAAGGGTTTCACTATGGATCTGTTTAGAGATGAAAGAACCAACTACGTTCCTCGCCAAAGTTGCGCTAGCTATGCCGTTCAAGGAATTGGGTTTGTGTCAAACGGTTATGGAGTTGGCGATGGTAAGTGGTCGCCATTCACGAGGGACGTTTGGGATAACAACTTGGGAATATCAGCTGATTTGATTGCTGCCCAGGCTGTCTCGTCGCTTCAGATATCTGAAAACGCTGACAGGAACGCCTTTGTGTTCAATGGAATGTTCCGGTGATGACAAATGCCATGATTCCAGATTTGACTTCTACAATAAGCATTTGTTACGGTACATGTCGCCAATTGTTGTTTATTTTAGAAGCCCTTATGCTTGCTTTGGTGTGAAAATGCTCTGTTGTTTCTCTTTTGACGTTAGACCTTATACTCTGTTTTCTTTCCCTCCAATATTACCGACACATTTTAAGTTGTATCCATCGTACGTTTTGAAATCTCTTCATATCATAATTACAGCTATCTTTTATCACATTTCTGAATAAACCCTTTGACGGTACTTCCAAGTAACAACGTGTTGAAAATTATCTTAGTAACAAAATCACACGTTTCTGCTG
Organism: Erysimum pusillum; assembly: GCA_900406355.1. Taxonomy (NCBI): domain Eukaryota; kingdom Viridiplantae; phylum Streptophyta; class Magnoliopsida; order Brassicales; family Brassicaceae; genus Erysimum; species Erysimum pusillum. Next base: position 657 of record OVBW01003257.1, read on the forward strand.
AAAAAAGTGAGAGATGGGTTCCAATTGGTAGTACAAAGTAATGAATACAGATAAGGAACTTTGGACAGGTGGATATACAGTTAACCAAATGTATAACGGTGGATCGGGGTTACTGTTGCTACTGAAACAGTAGAACCTCAGAGTCACGGTTTTGTTTTTTTCGCTGATTAGGGATTGCGTGATTTGCATCTTCATCTTTGTTCCCTATCTCTGTACTTGTGGAGGGTTTGGCAGTGTTAAGTAGGCCTTTGAACCAACTACCTTGCAATCTAAAGCTCCCGTTGTCTGAATTGTTGAGGGTTCCCGACCGTTGTGGAGAGCCATTGGAGCCATTGGTTACGTTCGAGGTAACATTCGAGAGGAAGCGATAAGCCACTTTACTAGCTGACACAAGTTCAGTTTTGGCTTGCTTCATCTGCAAAATCCCAGTTCACAAAATTTTAAAATCCACAAGCATTCAGGTGTAAGAAAGAAACAGCACGGTCAAAGCAAAACGAGAGAGAACCTACCCTCATTGCTGTGTTTCCTGCCACTTCCAAGGCTGTGTCGCCAGCATGAGCAAAACGATTCACCCAACCTGTTAAGAGACAGAACCCAAGCAGTCACATAAGCCTTGAAGGCCAACAATAAACACACACACACACACAGACCCTGATTCCCAAGAAATGGCTTTACCTGGGATCTTTGGCACACCAAGCCGGTCACAGAGTACATCGCAGAAGTGATTGCAATTTTTTGACAGCAAATCATATGTGTGTCCTGGCCATTCCCTGCTGAGCTCACGCAATATCTGATTTACCATGAAGATTGTACAATCTGTCTTCCCAAGAACAATTTTCTCACGATATGTGTACATTGGATTCTTGCCACTAGGACAGCTGAATACACCAGTTCCTTGTTCACAATACCCGTAAGACCACTCATCGTTCCCATGTACCTACACAAATTCATAAGATATGCTATTCAATAACTATTCTCTGCGAATCAATATTAACATGGAAACCTAAAGTCAGGCGATGGTCGTTTCATTGATGTAGCACTGGATTATACAATTAACTCTTGTTTTCTTCAGAGGCTTGATTTCTAAGCTCACCAATCTGTCATGACTCAAAATCGAAAGTGAACTTTGCAATTATTAATGCCCAGCTCAAAGATCAATGAAGCTAAAGTGAGCTATCATTGTATATGACAAGTCCCTATAGAGCTAATCATAAGTTCATCGCAGCTATTATCTCCCATGAAAAGTTTCCAAAAATACTAGGAGACCCAAGAATCGAGATCCTCAATGAAGAAGAAAAGGAACTAAAGTTCTGGATCTTACAAAGAGTTGTAGAACCATACACCATTAAACTAGAACCTCACAGATCAAACCTAAAGTATTATGCTGCCAAATTCTTCATTTCCACATACATACACACAAAACACAAACACAAACCAAATCCACTCAAAGTATAAAAAAACCAAGCAGAGACATCTATACATACGCACATCTCAATCTATAGAATAGAGACGAAGATCGAGGCAGTGGGGTACCTGAATAGCGCTGTGGAATATACCGCCTAGACCGATCCCGTCTTTGAAGAACCGGTTGATCTGAACAATGGTGTTGTTAGTCTTTTCCGATCCACTGTTCGTAACATCGTATATGTGAAGAACAACATCCGCCATTGATTCCTCTTTACCAGAAAATCTGAACCCTAATTTCTACCAAAAGAGAGCTCGCAGATTCTCTCTATAGCTTTAGGTGAAGAAGAAAACCAAACGAATGGTACCAAATCCACTTTCCTTCAACAAATCCAACTACTAGGGAAATAACTGCACAAAGCTACTCTTGTTTTCAGATTTTGATCTACAGGGGGAAATGAGTTTGTTTATCTTCTCCCGAATTTTCAATTCCAGACGTGGGAGATTGATGAAACTGATGCGGCGGTGGTGGGGAACCCACGAAATGACTGTTACGCCCTCGCTTTTTCTGTGCTTCCTTACTTCTAGTTCGAGCAAGCGACGTCGTTTTGCGTACTCAACCGACACTTTTTCTCTTCTAATTAACCGGTTCAGTTTTCATTGAACCAGAAAATTGATGACAATTTTCTAAAGGATGAACAAAACTGTTGCTCTTACAAAACTTTAATTTGATATTAGTTAAAGTTAATACAAAATATTAAATTAACATCTTTTACTTAATACAATGATAAAATATAAGAAAAAAAATCTAAGATTTTAGAAAATAAAAATTCTATTGTGATATATTCTTTTGGTCAATATTTTGATATTTTGATAAAATCATGTCTAATTATTTTCTTCCCTTATAAAACCATGTCTTATATCATATCTAACATTTTGATATTTTATAATGAACTAATCCAATTGAATATATTGAAAATGTAAGTTGATATGTTTTAAAATATTAATGAGAGATAAAATCAAATATAAGTTTTTATATTAAAATATTTATATTATATTGATGAGAATCCTAATGGCTATCTCACCAATTGAAGTAGAATTTTAGGTTAAAATTCTTAAATTAAATCTAAATAAAAATATTAATATTATATTAGCCCTTTTTTTTTTTGGTGCAACATATTAGTCCTTATGTCATGTATAGTTTTGGATCTCATAGTTCTGGATCTTCTGATTACAACTTTGTCAATCAAAAAGTAACATGAATATCACGGAAGCTGAGAAAGAGTCATCAGAAAATTTTCCTTTATTTAACTTAAAGGTCCATGAATTAGACGAACACGCCTTCGTCCACAAATGATAGAGGAGCACAATAAACAATCTCATCATCAATAAAACATGATTGGTCAATACTCATTAGCAAGACTGATTAATTTCATTGGACGCTTTATACAATTGATGATCACATATTCACATGTTAGCAACTCATTCTTATATATGTTTCAGGGAGTTTAGAAACATCACGTAGTTAAAAAAAAAATAGTGTGTACGTATAAGAAGTAAAAGAAAGCAAAGAGAGGTTGAGTATTGGCCACGAGTAGTTTAAACAATATACTCTCCATTATCTTCAAAAGAAACTTACTAATCTCGATTATTAAACGACACATACTAAAAAATATGTCGGCCTCCCACCGATTAATATCACGTAACCGCTAATTAAAAAGGTAAAAAGGAGGATATACATCATTCCCCGATTATCATTATCAGCTATTAATCTGAACCGTTGGATTTAAATTTATAAAATATAAAAAAGATACTACAAAATGTCAAAATGTAAACGAAGACTTTCATTTTCCGTTGTCACCCACACACGCCATGGAAGCTGCTCTTGCTGCATGCGTTGTTCCATCGCCTCGAATTCTCAATACCAAACCTCGATTCAGATGTTCCTTCTCCAATCCAAGACTACCCTTTTCTCCAAATTCCCTCATCGGCAAATCCACGCCGCCGATATCAACTCGATTCACAACCGCTGTATCATCACCAACGGCTACCCCAACGAATTCGCCGCCGGAATCTGAGACCCGATTCGATTCCGGGTCGGATAAGTTCGATTGGTACGCTAATTGGTACCCGGTGATGCCAATTTGCGATCTTGACAAGAAGGTTCCACATGCGAAGAAAGTTATGGGGATTGATTTGGTGGTTTGGTGGGATCGGAACGAGAAGCAATGGAAAGTGATGGATGACACGTGTCCTCATCGTCTTGCTCCTTTGTCAGATGGAAGGATTGATCAATGGGGGAGGTTGCAGTGTGTTTACCATGGATGGTGCTTTAATGGATCCGGCGACTGCAAACTCATTCCTCAAGCTCCCCCTGATGGACCTCCGGTACATCTAATTTTGATAGCTATTGATTTGTTTGGATTAGATTGGTTTAGCAATGAGGTGGTTTATATGATACATAAAGTCAAAGTCTTTGGTTGGATCAATGATGATTTGATAATGCAAAATAGGTCCACACTTTCAAGCAAGCTTGTGTAGCTGTTTATCCAAGCACTGTGCAGCATGAGATGATTTGGTTTTGGCCAAACAGTGATCCAAAGTACAAAAATGTTATTGAAACCAACAAGCCTCCTTACATTCCAGAGTTAGAAGACCCATCATTCACCAAGTTGATGGGGAATCGAGATATTCCATACGGGTATCTTCTTCATTTTTACATCATTTCAACAAGGAAACTATGTGTTGGATGTCTTTTGTGTAAATCTCAAATCTTTCAGGTACGATGTGTTGATTGAAAATCTCATGGACCCGGCTCATGTTCCATATGCACATTATGGACTAATGCGGTTTCCTAAACCAAAAGGTGAACAATAATTTGCATTTTCAACAGTCTATCTGATATGTTTTTGATCCATGTACCAACCCTCAGACTTTCCTTGCAGACAAGATTGACAGAGAAGGTGGAAAACCACTCGAAATTAACGTTAAAAAACAAGACAGCAAAGGGTTCTTTTCAAAACAAGAATGGGGTTACTCTAATTTTATCGCACCATGTGTGTATCGCTCTTCCACCGACCCTCTACCAGAGCAGGAAAACGAGTTTCCCTCACCAGCTGCGTCTGACAAGGTCAAATATTTAACAGCAAATTAACATTTATCTGCATTTCCTTGTTTAGAATCACTTGTTTTTGTTACCTAACTGTATGGTTCTGTATCCAGGCGGCATCTTCAAAGCGCAGATTGTCTTTGATCTTTATATGCATTCCAGTCAGCCCTGGTCGCAGTAGGCTGATATGGACGTTCCCGAGGAATTTTGGCGTATTTATTGATAAGATTGTTCCTAGATGGATGTTCCACATTGGTCAAAACACAATTCTAGACTCAGATTTGCACCTCCTTCATGTCGAGGTTATTCCAAGTCAATCTTATCCACACCTGTTGTGAGTAGAGGCTGATCGATGTACCGTACTGATTTGTATATTGTATGGGAATGTGTGCAGGAGCGGAAGATACTGGAGAGGGGCCCTGAAAACTGGCAAAAAGCTTGCTTTATCCCAACGAAGTCAGACGCTAATGTGGTTACATTCAGGAGATGGTTTAACAAGTACAGCGGGGCTCAAGTCGATTGGAGAGGAAAGTTTGATCCATCTCTTCTTCCTCCTACGCCTCCTCGAGAACAGCTCTTCGACAGGTTACTTTATCTCCCTTGTGAGTTTTGATGAAAACTAGTTCTAAACATTCTAAATAAAAAGTTTGTGTTGCCTTCATAATTTGTTCAGGTATTGGTCGCATGTCGAGAACTGCAGCAGCTGCAAGAAGGCTCACAAATATCTCAACGCACTAGAGGTGATCTTACAAATTGCATCCGTGGNGGCATTGTCTAATGTGGCGAGAATCGCGGTGCTTGTGGCGGCTGTTTTAAGTTTTGCAGCTTCGAAGTGGCTATCACACTTCATCTACAAGACATTCCATTACCATGACTATAACCATGCTCTTGTTTGAAATGGATATTGGTGTACGTATATACTCTTAAGAATATATCAATCTACATGGTGTACATAACACTTACATATAAACTAATTCATGAATCTATCATTTACTAACATTCTAGAGGATTCCTTTAATATTGAAGAAATGGTGTCAGGTTCATTTCTGAGTCTAGCTATTATATTCACCCGAACAAATAATCAGTTTTGAATGATCTAAAAAGTTGGGTTTTGGTCCTTGGGTGTACAAAAATCTGCACAAAGTTACAATATCTGTTTGACGCATTGTACTATTTTGGTAAAACATACACAAGGACGGCCAAATGTATATCAGTAGCTTATATTTAAGTTTCTTTCCTCCGCAACAGTGACATGGTCAGGACTACATTCCATAATCGTGTGAAGCTTCTTCTCATTCTCAATGAACGAGTATTGTATAGTATAAACTGAACAATAGAACAAACCGGCACCCAACCAAACCTCTTATGATTTGCTAAGTTCAAATAACTGATCTGAGCTTATTTGTAAAATCTCGGCCCATTTAAAAAAAATATTGGCATAAATACTCACAAGAAGAAGTAACTATAAAAGCCCAATATGATAAAATTATTTCTTTTGATTTTGTCAACCCCACTATCGAATATGCTTATATTCACTGGCATGCTTTTCTTATTTCAACATTATGAAGTGGTGACAGGTGAGAATGTCTTTAGATGCAATAGTGACTGTGGGGTTCCTTGGGTTCGGAATTTCTTGTCTTGGTTACCCAAAAATATTCATCAGTCTATGTTTTGTTTTTTTGTCAATTATATCATCATCTAACAATCAAGTGTATCTTATGATACAAAATCGATAAGGGCCGGGCCGTTACTGGTGAACTGGCTGGGCTCACATGTAGAAGACTTGTTTTCATGCATAAATAAAAATAGTCAATGGAAAATGTCGTCATCATCTGTATGGGTTGATGACAAAGGTTTTAAATGATGAAGGAAATAAATAAAAACCGACGAAGACAAAAAAACAAAAAAAATGAAATTTTGGACCAGTAGTGAGTAGACCATGTAGTTTTCAAGGAAACGCAATTATAAAAGATCCCCTCTCCGATTCTTCTACCTATATTCCATTTACACACGTAACCTAACTCACTTTATTTTTGGATTCTAGAAGCGTTGTAAATCACTAACGGAATTAGTTATTTTTGGAAATCGACAACTTCCCCTTTTGGTACCTAATTTCCATTNCCATTTTGATACGAACTTAGTTGGATTAAGCAATTTCTTAACTTATACATTCATTTTATTGGCGTCCAGCTCTCTTGGGGAGTTTGCTTTTGCTGACCACTCACTAAAATACTATCACTAGGATCATATGTATTTTTCTGTTTGTCTTTCTTGACAGCAGTGCCTTCAATTTTTGTTCAGGATATTTTTTTTTTTGAGTATAAGAAAGTTTGTATCTTATCTTTCCAAAATCTTTTTTCAGTTCTCGAACGAATTATCGTTAGGTGTACCTCTTTCTTATTTTATTATTTATTTATTTTTGATAGAGACCTCTTTCTTATTTAATATATCAATATTAATTTTAATGGTTGTTAGGTGTCAAAAGAGAGGGTAAAATTAGCCAATAAAATTCTCAGTTATTTAAAGTTATTAACCAAGTGACAAATTAAGTAGTTTGCTAAAATGCCTTTTGCTTTTGCGTATAATTATGCTATTTTATAGCGTATCACTTTTTGGATAAAATATCATTATAAACGTTATATACTACCCTTTAATTCCACACGTAATTTAACAATACCACGAAAACATGTAAGTTATTGCAAATAACAATCTTCATGTGATTTTGTCTCTACCAAACTTCATTAAAGTACCCTAGTAAATGTCTTTTGACAGGAAAAAAGATGAGCATTTAAAGAGAGGCACGACGCCATCACAGTTCTCTTTCAAGTTCATTTGGATGATTCGAATAGCTTTATTTGACATGTCAACGTGGTGTCTCAGGAACCACCGGTTACCCTCACCTACCTAATCTACTCCGCAGAACAAGACGAAAACGTAACAAAAAGTACTACAAACGAAATAGACATAACCAACCAATAAATGATAATTTCATTAAGTTTTCAGAATAAGAAGTAAACGGTGCTGCACGTTACTAATTAATCTAAAATATTTTTAAGAGATGTTTAGATTTCATTTTCAATATTTGTCCAGAAATTGAGTCATTAGCTGTAATCTAGTGCATGGTGAACAATTTGTCTATAACAATTTAAGGATTTTTAATTGGTAATTATTACTTATTAGCTTCCACGAGAATATGTTAAAATATTATTAGCTTCCACGAGGACTCTTTCTTTTTTTAGGAAAAAAAAAAAAGAGAAAAGTGCATGAATCATGATTCAACAGTTTGTTATATAAACCAACCCTTAAGATCGGCAACTAACATTGACTGAGAGACAGAGCGAAGGTGAGAAGCGAGTGCGTTTGGTTAATCACTTCGACTCGAGTTCGGAAGAGATGGATTCGACGACGCCGTTTCTTACCAACGGTGGCGAAGCAGAGGAGGACTATGCTCCGGCGAGGAGCTTGAGCGATGTGAAGCGAGTTCTGTCCACGGAATCGGCGAAGATGTGGATGATCGCTGCTCCTATTGGGTTCAGCATCATCTGTCAGTACGGCGTCAGCTCCGTCACTAATATCTTTGTCGGTCACATCGGCGAAGTCGAGCTTTCCGCCGTCTCTATCTCTCTCTCCGTCATCGGCACCTTCTCCTTTGGCTTCCTGGTACTATTCACTCTCTAGCTCCATGCTTCACTTTTGCTTTCTTTGAATTTGTTAACAGTCTCATTCGAAAATGGAATCAAGAAATTGAATCTCTATCTAAAGTATCAATCAAGAGCATATATATAGATTTGAATCCAAAATTGAAAGGAGGTTATCGCTTTGTGCTTTAATTGTTGCGTCTTCTGTTGTGCANATTTTCGGTCTTTTCCGCTACTTGTATCTTTGTATCTTCTGTCAAAAATTTGAAAATGGTATAAAATTTAACCTTTTACCAAAAAAATTGAAAGGAGGTTTGGTTTGAAACTTGCAGCTTGGTATGGGAAGTGCTCTTGAAACACTCTGTGGTCAAGCATATGGAGCTGGTCAAGTCAATATGTTAGGTGTTTATATGCAGAGATCCTGGATTATCTTATTCGTTTCTTGCATCTTACTCCTTCCTATTTACATCTTTGCCACGCCGGTTCTGAGGCTCCTCGGTCAAGCCGAAGAGATTGCGGTTCCAGCTGGACAATTCACCCTTTTAACCATTCCTCAGCTTTTCGCACTGGCCTTCAATTTCCCCACTTCCAAGTTCCTGCAAGCGCAGAGCAAAGTTGTTGCTATTGCATGGATTGGGCTTTTGGCTCTTGTCCTACACGTTGCTATGCTCTGGCTTTTTATAATCGTGTTTGGTTGGGGAACAAATGGTGCTGCTTTGGCGTTTAATATCACAAGCTGGGGAACAGCTATCGCTCAAATCGTTTATGTGATTGGTTGGTGTAATGAAGGCTGGACTGGTTTATCGTGGTTGGCTTTTAGAGAGATTTGGGGTTTCGTTAGACTCTCCATTGCATCTGCTGTTATGCTTTGCCTTGAAATCTGGTATATGATGAGTATCATCGTCCTCACTGGCCGTCTTGACAATGCTGTTATAGCTGTTGATTCCCTTTCTATATGGTGAGTTTCAGCAAACATTTACTTCAAAAAGCTTGGAATGCTTGTATCCAGCTCTTAACATACTCACGCTTTGGATTTTACATTTCAGCATGAATATCAACGGCCTGGAGGCCATGGTGTTCATTGGAATAAACGCTGCTATAAGGTATCATCACAATCTAACAACATTTTTGTTTCCTATTGTTCAGCTGACTATATTCAACTTATAAACTCATTACTCATGTTTCTACTACTTGTGTAAATTTAGTGTCCGGGTTTCCAATGAGCTTGGCCTAGGCCGTCCACGAGCAGCTAAATACTCTGTCTATGTCACGGTCTTGGAGTCTCTCCTCATCGGTCTTGTCTTTATGGTGGCTATCATCATAGCCAGAGACCACTTTGCCATCATCTTCACAAGCAGCAAAGTACTTCAACGTGCAGTGTCCAAGCTAGCTTATCTTCTTGGTATAACCATGGTTCTCAACAGCGTGCAGCCGGTTGTTTCGGGTACGAAAATCTAAAACTCATGTTCATCAAAATTTTAACCGGAGGACGCATCAGATTATGACCGTCCCGGTTTGTTGTTCATCTTATTAGGTGTGGCTATTGGAGGTGGTTGGCAAGGCTTAGTGGCTTATATCAACTTGGGTAGTTACTACATTTTCGGCCTTCCCTTGGGCTATCTTCTTGGTTACAAAGCAA
>OVBW01003258.1:0-10444 GCA_900406355.1 Erysimum pusillum
TGTGTAGCCATGTATTCTACGATAGTTCGTGTAGCTAGGTATCTTTTTCCCAAAATTTTTATGTTATTTTTTTTATATTTTGTTTAGGAAAAATTACGTTTTAGAGACATATACTAAANATATTTTGTTTAGGAAAAATTACGTTTTAGAGACATATACTAAATCATGTATTTTTGAAATTTTCGTGTAAAACTTGTTTTCTGTAAATTTCTAAAATTGTTTTATGTAATTTATAGATAGTAATATAATCAAGGAAACTGTAATAAAAAAGAGAAATATTGTATTATTATGTTTGAAAAATTATATTTAATCATGGTAAATTGGTTGAATATGATTGGTAATTTGATAACATAAAATAACCAGCATTAAGAAACTCATCAAAATGTTAACCATAAGAAACAGAAGCTCACCAAAATAATACAAAATTTCCATAAAAAGTACAAATAAGATAAGAGATAAGTTGAGAGTAATGCTCATATATTTTAGATGAAAACAAGTAAAAATAGAGAAAACTTTTCCCCAACCATGGATTTGGACATACGACAGAGAAATTTGGTTGACGTTTAGCATCACCATGCACTAGCTATATTAAAAAGAAGAATGAAGAAAAGATAATGTCTAAATGGTAACAGTGAAATCTGTTGTAACTATAGAAATGAACAATTCCTTTATTTCAGGTCATCACCATATAAATCGTGTGATTGTAAGAGTTTGAACTTGGTCATACCTTTGAATTTTTACTTTTTCTTCGGCCTTCTTGTCGTCGTAAATACCAACTTCTCTCTCTTCTCCGTTACAAACTCTATACTCTATTAGAAACTTCAATTGATTAAAAGGATTTCTTATAAGGTATACATCACAGTACTCAACGCTTCATTTACAAGAAAAACTCTATTTGAGAAATAGAAAAATAAAACATCCAAAACAATGTATTCTTTATCTTCTGTATCCAAACGCCTCGTTTCGGTCCCTATTTTGGCCGTGGTAGTCACACAAGTGCTCCTTATACGCAGCGCTTCGTCCTTGAACATGACCAATTCGTATCTGAACCATAAATGCTTAGTCAGTCAAGGGAAATACAAGGCGGGAAGTGCGCACGAGAAAAGACTAGAATCTATCATCCATTCCATCTCGGTCGGTAAAAATGTTATTAGCGGTTACGACATGATGTCCCTTGGTGAAGGTCCAAATCTGGTATGCGTCATCCTCCAGTGCCGCGGCGATTCCTATGGATCCAAGTGCCGCTCCTGCTTTGCCTCAGCCATGGCCGCGGTAATTTTACTTCAGTTATTAATTAGATGTCACATATTACATGTTAGTTTTGGTTACATCTAGCGATAGTATAATAAATAATAGAAAAAAAAATTAAACTATATCTTAATAAATTAGCTCGTGCAATAAGCAAAATGTATATGACAGCTTCGTAGGAGATGTCCGAGAGATAAAGGTGGAATAATATGGTTCGACCAATGTCTTATCGAGATTTCTTCAATCGATACTGTTGGACGACTCAATTACGATGACAGTTTATGTATGTCCAACGCAAAGAACGTGGGAGATGATCCGTTTTCTTTCGTACTGAAGTGGGATATTCTCTTCGACAATCTGACAACTATAGCCGTAACTGAAAAGAATAAAAACTTAAAAAGGTCCACCAAGCCGGCGCTGTACGGGGCAGGGGAGAAGAGGCTCGGGACGAAGAGAAAAATGTATGGAATGGTTCAATGTACAGATGACTTATCTGTTAAGGCTTGTGAGGAGTGTCTGGTACATAATATCGTGCAGTTTCAAGATTGCTGGAAAAGTGCTAAACGCGGAGCGAGAGTTTTGGGTAGGAGTTGTAACTTTAGGTATGAGCTTTACCCTTTTGTTAATGCCAAGACCGGTCCTAATTCTTATTTGAAGAGTTAGGTATGGCTTTTAGATTCTTTTTTTTGTAAATTATCAATTTTAATTTACACAATTAGTTATTTAATCTAGAAATTAATCATATGATGTACTTTAAGTAAGGCAAAGGGAAATTACATCAAAGTCACTTTTTTTGAATTTTTATTGTATCCCATGATGACACTATAAGACCATTCAAGGTCCAAGCCAAACCCAATGTGTTATGCAAGCCCACATGTATCTTAGGGTTTCCTTAGAAATTGATATAAATAGGATTGTTATGTAAGCAAGAGATGTAACCTTGAGAGTTGTATTGAGACAACTCTCCTTCATCACACTTATGAAATATTAATTTACAATCTCTTTGTTCTTGGTGACAATCTAAGCTCTTCCCTTCTCTTTACATTTTTGCATAATAAAGCTCAATGAGCTATTTAATATCTTTCCTATTTCATTAGCTTCAATAATCCCGTTCTTAGATTTTCCTACAGACACCTCCATATTTTTATTGCACTTTATGACATCTTTTAATATTTTGAACCATTTTGTTTTTAATAAAATGCACAATGTACATGTACACATACCATATACCATATAATTATAATCTAGAAATTTTAATATATGTGATGTACGTAATATGATACATGCTATACGCACATATATCAAATTACAACTCTAATACATATGATGTACGTACTGTGATATATAGTATTCATACATATATTGAATTGAATACTAAACCATGTTTATCTTTATGTACGTCAAAACTAAACAACATACATATATACTCGGTAAACACTGGTTTTCGGATAATTTCGTTTTTTGAACCCATCAAAATGTCACTAGCTATAGTGCAAGAAAAAATTAGGGGTATCGTGAGATGAACTAAAACTCAAATTGTGAAATGACATATTCTTTCAGTACCACTTGAACATTATTTCTATAGACATTGTCTGTTACCATCAAACATTCTCAATCAACGGTAATTTTTTGTGTGTGGATAAACAAAAAATATATTCGGCAAAAAAAAAAAAACAATTATCTATGGGATTAAGTTCTGAGTTTGACTATAAGATATGACTTTAGAATCTAATCATAAAATATGACTTCTGAGTTCTGAGTTTTCGTTAAGTTACACTCATCATCATCTTCTATTCAGCCTAATCCAACATCGTTAAGAATCATTTGGAAGTATGTATCCGGAGCTCCAATGCTCCATTAATTCTCACAATAGTTTTTGCTTTGATGAGTTTGGTCATATTTGTATAAGATGCAAATATGTTTAACCATTATGGCCTCTCTTCTCTTGTTGTAGAGTATATAGTTTTCCTCGTTAAGCTGTTTTAATTTAGTTCTATCTCAGGATCTAGCTTTATAACATTTTAAATTAAAGCAAAAGTATTTTATCTAGAGAACCACAAACCTAACCTTATTAAAAGTCGATAACTCATATATATATATATGCTTATTAGATGAGAAGTGAAAATTGTAATATGATCATGATTGCCCGAAAAAAAAGAATCTTATAATTATAAAAATAAACAATTTCTCAATTCAGACCGTACAAATCGTGTGAATGTAAGTGTTTCAACTCAGTCATAGCTTACAACTTTTACTTTTTCATCGGCCCTCTCGTCACCACAAATAGTAACTCCTCTCTCCTGTCAGTTACAAACTCTAAATATTTCTTCTACAAACTGAACTCATCAATAGTATTTCTTATAAGCTAACCAAAAACTGTCAACCACATATATTCTATAAAACTTATCTTCATTCAATAATATCCAAATCCCTTCGAGTTTCCTACAAAAAACATCACAGTCTCAACGCTAAAACAATCCCCGTTTGTATAAACATAAAAATAAACAATCCAAAACAATGAACTCTTCATCCTCCATATCGAAACGTCTCGTTTTGGTCCCTATCTTGGCCGTGGTGGCCTCACAACTGCTCCTTATGCGCTGCGTTTTGTCACTGAACATGACCAATGCGTATCTTCACCACAAATGTTTAGTTAGTCAAGGGAAAATCAAACCGGGAAGTTCGGACGAGAAAGACTTTAATCATATCATCAAAAGCTTGTCCAAAGATACAGATGCGTTTCGTAGCGGTTACAGCATGATGGCATGGGGTGAGTCTGATGATATGATCTCCGTCACTTTTCAGTGTCGTGGCGACTCTTACGGGCCCAAGTGCCGCTCCTGCTTTGCCACCGCCCAATCTGAGGTAATGTCACTTAATTATTATTAGTTAGCTGTTACATTCACATATACACATGTATAAATACGTCCGTACATACACATATCAGTTTTTGTTACATTCTTAAGAGACTAAATATATAATAGACAAAGAAAAAGTATATCTTATATTGTAAATTAGTTCATGTGATGTTGATGTTGATATGTAAAATGTATACGACAGCTTAGTAAGAGATGTCCGAGAGACAAAGGGGCAATAATATGGTACGACCAATGTATCGTCGAGTTTTCTTCGTTTGATACTACAACGCAGATCAACTACGATGACGGTTTCTGTATGCCGAGCGCGAAGAACGTGACCAGCGATTGGCTTTCTTTCGAAGATAAATTATTTGTTCTCATTGATGAAGTGGCACATAGAGCAGTCACTAAGATAATTAAAATCACAAAAGATTTCAAGAGGCCAGCGATGTATGCGACGGGAGAGAAGAGAATCGGGAGTAAAAAGTTGTACGTAATGGTGCAGTGTAGGGGTGACTTATCTGTTAAAGGTTGTGAGGAGTGTATTACACATCTTATCGTGCATTATCAAGATTGCTTTAAAAAGAAACAAGGAGCAAGAGTTTTGGGTGGGACCTGTAACTTTAGGTTCGAGCTTTACCCTTTTGTTGACCCCAAGACCGGTCCTCATTAATCGAAGTTGTAAAGGAATTTCAATTTTTTTTTTGTTGACTTTTAATTTTTATTCTACAAGAATTTATTGTTTTATTTCCAAAAATTCATATGATGTAGTTGAAATAAATTTATATTACGGTTAAAAAAAAACTATTCTAAATTAGTTTTGATTTTCTTGGGTAAAATTGTTTTTTTTTTCTTTCTAGGTATTTAAAATCATTCTTTGAAAGTGATATAAAATAAGCAAGGAAATTATAAACTGAAGTCCATTTAATGCATGTTTTTTTTTCTAGTCTCCTCTTATTAAATTAAAAGAAACTGAAATCCATTTATACTCTCATAAGTTTACCGCAAATCCGCCACACCTACTCGGGTTATTCTCATTGTCAAAGGTTACAATAATCATCACAACATGTTCTTGATGACGCTTCACATTACAACGCGAGTTGTGATGATTTGTAACCTTTGAAACTGAGATTCATGCTCTAGTATGAATGAGATTAACGATGGTTTAATATTGATTTTAAAAATTCATCAATTTCACTTTTTATTTGATTGAATTTATCGTTTCTTTTGGATTACTATATTAACGATGGTACCTCTCTTTTTTTTTCTAGCAAAAAGTTATTTATAGAACCGTCGCATCGGTAGATCATCTCAGTCTCCTCTTAACCTTCTTCCATCAAAATTTAGTAAGATATATTAAAAAAAATTAATTTATATTTTTCAAATTTAACAAGTAATGATTTTTTTTTTGTTTAGTTTTAGATTATGTGAAGTCTATGATATAACATAGAAAACTAATGAAATATGAAGAATAGCTCAACTACCTCCATGACCTTTTGAAGCAAAGCAATGACACATTTGTGAAGAAAAGCGATGAGGTGAGTTTATTTGTGCAATTTTAATACAAAAAACATTTTTTTTTCCTTCCGACGTTAGTACCGACATGTTGTCCCCCAACATCTATACTACTATTCTTTGACCATCCATCGAAAGACAACTGAACAAACAAAAAAAATATAATGAAGCCTTTTAAGTTTTAGAATAGTTTGAAAACATAACTAAATGTTTAAATGAGTTGGTTAATTACCTCGTTATAATTGGCATCTGCATATTCTGGCAGCACCAAAATATCATAAATGGCATCGAAATCCAAATTCAAACATGCTTGTCCTAGATTTGACGGTTCACAATATGGATACTACAGTGGCGGAGCTAGCTATGTATTTTATTGGGGGCATACAAATTTTATCATAGAAAATATATACATAAACAAAAGTTTTATAGTTTTAATTTTATTTTTAAAACATAAAAAATATATTTTAATTTTGTTTTTTCCCCTAACATTATATTCATTACTCTTTTTAGACTTATATACAGTATTTTTTTTTTGTCAACATTTTGGCCACAACTGGCCGGCCCATTAGTCTAATTTCTACAATTAAATTGTAGAGTCGGAGATTCGATCCCTGGTGTGATGGTGTCTGACTTATATACAGTATGTAACAAACAAGTAAAGATCATTAATAAATAAATAAAAGTTGAAATTAGTTATATGAAACAATATTTAAACCTTAGTATATATTTTAAAAATGTATTGTAAACGATATACTGTATATAATGTTTTGTTTTTGAAGGAAAAAAAAAAAACAAAGTTGGCATATAACTTTAGTTAAATATGGATAAAGGAAGTTCTATTAAAAATAAAAATTAAAAAAATTTACCGGGGGCAAGTGCACCCACACCTTCCTTACTAGCTAGATCCGCTCTTGGGAACCTGCAAGCAAAAAATCAATTTTAACATGATCAAATGTGAAACAAAGTAAAAAAAATTAATTAATTAAGATTATCAATTAGCATGATAAATATTTTATCTGAAGACTGAAAACTGGAATCCACCATGCTGAAAAAAATAAAAAAAATTTGGAATAGAACATATTGGACCCAAAAAAAAGAATTTTGTAATTATAGAAACTAATTAACAATTCCTTCATTTCAGGTTGTCGTGTGATTGTAATTGTTTGAACTCAGTCACACTTTGGAGCTTTTACTTTTTCGTCGACCCTCTTGTTGCCACAAAGTTGCCTCCGAGTCTCCTACATAAACATCACTGTCTCAACGCTAAATCTATATAAAACAAACCTTTTGGAAAGAAAAAATAACTCTAAATCCAAAACAATGTATTCTTCATCCTCTTTATCAAACCACCTCGTTCTACTCCCTATCTTGGTCGTCTTGACCACACAACTCCTCCTCGTACGCATCGTTTCATCACTAAACCTTACCAATTCGTATCTGCACCACAAATGTTTAGTCAGTCAAGGGAAATATAAGCCGGGAAGCCAGTATGAGAAATTCCTCAATAAAATCACCCAAAGCTTGTCAAAAGATAAGCATTATCTTCATACCGGTCACAGCATGACGGCCTACGGTAAAGAATCTGATATGACCGCTGTCACTTTTCAGTGCCGTATCGACTCTCGAGGTCCCAAGTGTGGCTCCTGCATTGCCACCGCCCAGGCTGAGGTAACTTCACACACATGTCATTTTTGTTTAGATCCGACATAAATATAAAATAAGTTAAATAATAGAAACTATATATGTTATATGTAAATTAGTCTATGCAATGTTGATATTGATTATCAAAATGTATATGACAGCTTCGTAAGAGATGTCCAGGAAATAAAGGGGCTTTAATATGGTACGACCAATGTCTTGTGGAGTTTTCTACGTACGATACTTCATCGATGATCAATTACGATGACAACTTTTGTATTCCCAACCCGAAGAACCTGAGCAGTGACGGTACGATTTCATTTATTGAGAGGAATAATCTCCTTGACAATCTGACACAGTTGGCCGTCACTGTAAATGATAAAAACATAAAAGTTATCAAGAAACCGGTGCTGTACGCGGCAGGGGAGAAGAAAGTTGGAAAGGTTAATCTATACGGAATGGTGCAGTGTACTGCTGACTTATCTGTTCAAGGTTGTAATGAGTGTATGATGTATTATCTAGTGCATTTCCAAGATTGCTGGAAACGTAAACAAGGAGTAAGAGTTTTGAGTAGAAGCTGTAGCTTTAGGTATGAGATTTATCCTTTTATTAACCCCAAGGGTCCTTACTATACCAAGTATTAAAGCAACTTGAATATGTTGCTTTTAGATTTTTTTTTTTTTTTTTAAACTTTAAATTTTCCTTTGTTTAATTTGAGTTTATTATATTATGAGTAAAAATCATCGGATATAGTTTGAGTAAATTTCTATTGCACTTTAAGTAAACAATTTTTCCTATAAATTTTAAATTTATTCTATCAAAGTAATAGATAATAATCAAGAAAACGATAATAAAAAGAGGAAAATTGGATTAAAGTGTTAGAAAATAGAACATAACTATATTTAATCATGGTAAGGAATATGATTGATAAATAGTAGGATAAAATAAACAAGATTAATTACTTACCTTCGATACTGTTGGAGAGTGATTTAGCACCACTCGGTTAACCTGGAATGAACCGGAATTTACCTCAATCGAACCAACAATTTCATCTCACAATAACCACAACTGACCTCGTCAGTTCGGCTACTTATGAGCTCGCCACCTTTGAGCTCGGGACGGATCCGAGACAAAGATAAGGCGAGATATTCCAAGATTTCGAAGATCATTCGAGAAGATCTTAATTAAAAGCTCATAAAGAACAACATTTGATGCTACAGAGAAGACTTAGCGAAGAAGATATGCAAATCTAGGGCATCACGAGGAGCAACTCGGCTATAAAAAGAGAGTCTCACCTTCTTTGCAGGGGGTCGGCAATTTTTACTCTCAAGAACCCTAATTCATTCATTCTAGCTTCTTTGTTCTTCAAGTCATCTTGTTAACAGAGAATTCAATCTCATATCAATAAAGAAACCCGTTTTCTATTGTGTTATTGCTATTCGATTTCGGTTCCTGATATCTAGCACTCACAATACGGTTATCACATTTAATTTTATTAGTTACCTCGACTGGGTTTACAATTTACATAACAATAACACCACCATATCAAATTAGATGAAAATATAAATAAATTTGATATATTACATGTCATAGAAAAGCATGGCGAGAAATATTTAGTATTCTGCAACACTTGATGAGAGGAATAAAAACCATATAAGAAGTCAATTTGAAAATAGCACGTTGCTGAAAAAAATTTACATGCGTTGAAACAGTTAGATGAAATAATTACCAAAATTGTAAGTGAAAGAATTACGATGAAATAAACTTGTTATTTTCTTAAAATACCACATTTTTATTGTTATAGAGTAATAAATTAATAATGGCTTCACTTTGAGGTCATACGAATCGTCAATCGTGTGATTGTAAAACTTATGACTCAGTCACACTTTTGAACCTTTTTTTTTTTTTTTTTTTTTTTTTTTTTTTTTTTTTTAAAAAAGTTTTTTTTTTTTTTTTTTTTTTTTTTTTTTTTTTTTTTTTTTTNAATAAAAGGCTTTTTATTTATATGGCTAATGGGCTTAGGCCCAGGTACAATGAATCGACGTGAGTTACAAGTGCAGAACGGAAAAATACGGTGACGGAGAAGCCGGCTAGGATCCTGGCGTAAACCGGCGAGCAGTGAACGGAGTCACTAGTGTCGGCAGTTGCAAGACTCACGGCTTTGCTGAGAAACCCCGTATTCATTGATCGTCACCGGAAGCAACTGGTTTCCGGTTTCGATCCCTTTCCGCAAGCTCTCTGACCCGCTACAAGCCTCCCGACGAGCTCTGTTCCCGACAAGCCGGCCCTCCGATGACTCGTCCTGATGAAGCGACTCAGCACCTTCGGATCTGACCCCGTTTTCTCCCATTCCGACAACTCTCCGATCTGCTCGAGGTAAATCTGTCCAGATCCGGTCCAAACCGCAAGCGGCGGTGAGATCTCTGTCGGCTCTCGCAGATCTACAGCACCGGGACTAAAACGAGCTGCAGCCACCGTCCTCCACCGACTTACGTCGCAGATGGACCATCGCTCTCGGTGAGGTGAACCGAGAGGGGAGTCTCCATGAGAATCCGGCGTCTTCAACCGGCCTCAACTGAAGCGTCGCCCTCGCAACACCTAAAGATGAGATCCCTTCTGCGTCGGTGAAGGAGGAGCCACCACCGTCGGACCAAACGATCTACCTCGCTCCCCACTCCTCAAAGCACCTGCCAAGACAAGCCAAACAACAAAGAAGGAAAGCGGAAAGAGAAGAGGGAGGCCATCACGGGACACCGGCACAAGGCCGGAGCCGGCGACGGCCGCCAAACGCGGGAGGCAAAAACCCTAGATCTAGTTTTTAGAGAGAAGGGACAAGAAGAGCACTTTTGAACCTTTACTTTTTCATCGGCCCTTTTGTCGCCGCAAGTTCCAAGTGCCAACATCTAACTTCTCTCTCCTGTCCATTACATACTGAAAACATAATTGATCAATCGAAAATCTTATAAGGTAACCAAAAATTGAAAACTATATAAAAAAACTTGTAATTATAGAAATTAACAATTCCTTTATTTCAGGTCGTCATCGTACAATCGTGTGATTGTAATTGTTTGAACTCAGTCACACTTTGGAGCTTTTACTTTTTCATCGACCCTCTTGTTACCACATAGTTTCCACCGAGTCTCCTACATAAACGTCAAAGTCTCAATGCTAAATCTATATAAAAC
>OVBW01003260.1:0-10442 GCA_900406355.1 Erysimum pusillum
TTTACTTACACTTGTATCCACCCAATACCTTTGGAAATCTTCTTGGCTAAATATAGCATGAGACGAGTTCCTCATATCCTCCCACAATCCCGAGTCAACGTTGAAAATTGAATCACCCACGACTTCAAAAATCTTCTTAAACTCCATCCCTTTGGGATAGTTAACGAAATTTGAGCTTAGAACATATAGTGTTTATTCACCCGATCAACAGTGAGCAAAATATCCATTCCACTAAGCCATGGACCTTTGAAACAAAACGTCATATCGGTGGCCTCAAGAACCTCAGTGATCCAGTCGTAGANCAGACCCGGAAGCATCCCAAGGACTGGCCAGTTCGTCAGTAAAGGCTTGTGAGTTTTCTTGTGGAGCAAGAGACATTGGAAGAAAATGAAGAAACCAAATGCTATATATGAAGATTAAGCCTATAACTATTGCCAGTATATATAGTACACAAACCTTTTTGTTTTCTTTTGGTCTACAAAATATTTTTCTTGGTAGTGCTTGATCGTATATATGATCTCGCTTACGATATATAACATGTTCGAAATTAAATGTATACACATGCAATTTATTTCGATCTGTTGCATTGGGATGTGTAACGACATTAAATCATTTTATCCGTTAAGATGTAAAGTGAGGTCAAATATTATCTTAAACTACAATTAATTTTCTTACTACTGTATTCACATAATTTAATGAACTCCAGAAAGTCTTTTGGTCACACTCCAAATTACTGTTTATATATATACAGGATATTAAGTTATAAACTGAAACATTTGAAGCCATATTTCCAATGCTAAAGATGGTGTTTATAACTTAATATCCTGTAAGTATTACAGTTTTGCTATATATAATACTTTAAATGAGAAAACCGAAAATTTCATTTCAGTTTTGCTATATATAATACTTAATATTTTAGAAAATATTACTTATAATTTTACGTACTGCCACAAAAAAAAAAAAATTAGTTTCTTGAATTTAATATGATTTGATCTACCTAATATCATTATTATATCGTATAAGAAATTTTAGTCATATTTGTAAAAAATTTCTCTTCTTTTTTTTAGGACGACTACGAAAGCACATAATTTCAGTTTGTCTCACTCAAAGCAAAATAAAAACTTTGATCATGTTAATATGCTTTTAGTTATGCAAACGTTGAGCAATCGTTTGAAGAAATCAAATGATAATTAATTAGCTATAAAGTCATATATCTAATTTTATTCTTGCCTTGAATAAGTTGTATGAATCAAACCTACTTAGTAAGTATATTGTAACTCAAAGTTTCCAGTACCTACAGACCAAAATTGTCTATAATCATGTAACTGATTACTTAAAATTGTGTAAAATGACTGAACGCAGTTACTTAGTGACTAATAACCATTTTTCTTGATTCCAAAAATGTAACAGAAACCATACCTCTTCTTCATATTATCAGCAGCCATATTGTGATTCACTCCTAAAACGTTTATTTAAAATGCCAAAAGGAAAACTAAGAACCTCTTCAAATCGCTCAGCCTCGTTCAATGATGCAACTTCCACAACAAGTTAACAACAGCTGGTGGAGCAAGTCCAATAAAATATTCTGAATCTTCTTCTAGCTCAGCTTCTCTGAAGCATTTTTCATGAATATTTATTAAACGGGTTATTCCATATGGTGAAGCAGACAAGATCCAGTCCATCCATCTAGCGGTTGATTTTATTGCTTCTCATCCTCAGGCTAAGTGAAAGAGAATCAAATCCTTAAGCTTTCATGCATATGCCTCGCTGTGTCTACAGATTTGGTTAAGCCTAATAAGAAGAAATGAAGCAAACATTTATTTATTTTTGTGTCATGAGAATGGAGAAGCTTTTTTGTGGCTCTACTTTGGTTTCATAAGAGTATTAGATGTCTTTCAAGGAACTTTGTTTTTCTTGATTATCTTCTTAAATATATAATGCATCAGTCACTGGTCGCATTGTGATTTGTGAACAATCCATTGAGGTATTTATAAGCTCGTCTCTTACTTCTTACAACAAGAGTCAATTTCTTAGGAAATGTTCTTACACCACACGTTTTTAGATGTAGACCACTTTGTAACACGTCCGACATGTTCTAGGACTAGGACAAACCAAGGTTCTTGGATTAACCCTTATAGAGTAAAAATTGGAGATTTCCATTCTGTAGTTAGAAATGAAGTAGAGTTTGTGGAAACAAGATGCGCATATTTTAAGATTTATAGTAAAAATGGGTTTAAAATTTTCAAGATCAAAAATCTGGAATCGACTAGAAGAAGAAAAATGTTAACATCCACATAATTCAAAAGTTTCATAATCCAATTCTAACAAATAAAAGAAGCAAAATAGAAAATATCTTCATACAAGTATAATATCAGAGTTTAGAAAAATTTATTCTGTTCACACACATGTTAACGTCTTGAATACATAGGCTTCATTATCAGTCAGGGATTTGATAGACAAAAGTACTACTTAGTTCCAAATCAAAAACGATCTTAAACACTCAAAAGAACAAAAAACAATATCATCAGACACCTTGAAGTATAGAGAACTAGAGCAGCGATTGTCGCATGCAAGGCAAATTGGTCGAGTGCTTTTACTGTTGCAAAGAACTTTCACACTATGAGACTTGCCAGTGAATGTGTAGCCTGGTTTCATATATGCGGAGGACCCAAATACACAGCTACGGTGGATGGTAATGGAAGATTTGTTGCATGTATAAAACCATTGTCTTGGATTTAGTTCTTCCTCACATACTTCGCACCAATATGTTTCATCTGAAACTTCTCCATAACAAAGGGAGAGAGGAAGTGCATCAAATTTGTAGTGTATCTTATCTGGAATGGTGGCACACTCATAACATAAATAAAATTCACATAGAGTGCACTTTAGATAGTTATAGCAAAATGTGGTATTGCAACCCCCACATTCAATTATTTCCTTGCCGATAGATATAGGGATGAATAAGGGATGTTCATGACTTTTGTGGGTGAAACAATCGGGAACTAAGATGCATCCAACATCTACCTGAAACTCTCTGTGGTTGTGATCCACACAATTGTTTTTGGAGCACTTGTACCTGAAACCAGCGAACTTGCGAGAACAAACATAACAGTCTATGGAATTGAATTCTTGTAGAGGAGCCGGGTCTAGGAGAAGAGGGTGTTGATGCAATGCATGATCTAGTTTTCGAGGTAGATTGGCGCATACCTCGTGGAGAAAAAAATCACATTGCATGCAGTTGTAGAAATCGCGGGAGTCGATATGAAGGATGCACGCTTGACATTGCTTGTCCGCATCTCGAACACCATCATATTTCTCAATCTTTAGATGATGTTCATGACAAAAGTACTTTATCAAACCATCACCAACTTTCTTGAATGGTGCGACATCTTCACTTTCGCAACATTCTTCGGGCTCCCATTCGATTTCTCTTCCATCCCATACTCTTTTATGTGTTGCACATTTAGAATGGACTACATAATTACAATCATGATAATTGCAAGAATACTGGCCATACTTGATATCAACTGCCTTGTAGCAAAGACGACAAGATGAAATTGTGGGTGAAAAAAAAGGAGTAAAAGAGAGACGATGAGGGTGACGGGTGATTTTTATGACGCATGGTAAATCTATACAACCCATATGGACCATAAGATTACATTGGAAACAACCATAACTTGGCTTTGATTGTTTTACCAACCCACAAGCATCACAAGAAAACAAAAGTGGTCGAGGAAGGAAAATGAGTGGGTGGTGATGGCATTTTGGATTTGAGATAGAAGGAAGTGGAAAATTTTTGGAACAAGGGAGACACAAACAAAAGTTACAGATAGAACAAATGTAGAAACACTCAAAAGATTTAAAACTTACACCACACCAAGTGCAGTTATCGAAAATATTACCCTCATAAGGTATGCTAGACGGGTCGCTATGATTACTGCTGATGTCATATATGATTCTGGCTTCTAGGTCTACACCTCCGAAACCGAGAGAATGTTGTGGGTGATAAGGATGTGTCATCCTCTTTGGCTCCAAGTAACAATCATAATGGAAGTCAACATCGCATGTGGTACATGAATAATGGAAAGTTTCAGTACCACTCTTCCTATCTTTGTGGCATTTGAGACAAAGAGTCAGAGGGTCTCTTCCGGGTCGACGGGAGAGGGTGTGAGGATGAGCTGGATGAGACAGACGACATATCGGCTCTTCTTCTTCATCATAAGACATATTTCTCTTCTCTTTCTTTAACTTCTTTCTTGTTTTTTTTTTTTTTTGGGCAAATTTTTTTCTGGTTGTTTTGATCAAATATTTGTGTGTATATATGTCCCATATAAGAACAATGACCCACGATTAAGATTCAATTATTAAGAATAACCCAAAGACAATTTTTTATATGCAACTTGTGATTAAAGAAAATTGATTGACTTTTCCCGTACCATGTTTTCAGGCTGTCTGAATATGAAATAACAAGGTGGCTGTCCGGTGCTGTGTTTGGAGATATTTGTTTTCAATTTATTTTCTTCGATTTCTACGATTTGGTTATTAATATCCAACTAGGTATTAAATAGTCGGCGAAGATGATACGATCCTCCCAAGGAGGCAAGGATTATGCACTCTTAGGTGGTTAAAGGATAACATTGCATCCAGGAGACGGTGAAGTCTAAAGGATCAAAGGATGTGGAGCGAATGGTCGCACAAGAGCTGCGGAAGACTCTTGATATATCTGATGAGTTCCAAAATTACCGTTTTCTATATAGGATTTAGGTTTGTATATTGAGTCAACTAACTTATATTAGATAGATATTAGGACTATATGCTTCACTTAGTGTATTACAGGTCTGAGAAGCAAATATTGGAAAAGGAAGAGTTTTAGATCAATTTGGATGCAAATAACATTGAAAGGTGCAGAGTCCGGCAGATCCGTCAGAAGTATGGCCTCAGACGAAGATTTTCCCACCATTGGATCTTGCTAGTAGTTTGACACAAGATAGCTAAGGGAGTTAGCTTTCATCTCCAAGTGGTTTGAAGGAAATCTAACGGTGCAATCAAGAGTTATGGCCGATTTACTGTAGACAGGTCAACCTGCTGACGAAGCCCAAGCCCAT
Source organism: Erysimum pusillum (assembly GCA_900406355.1). Taxonomy (NCBI): domain Eukaryota; kingdom Viridiplantae; phylum Streptophyta; class Magnoliopsida; order Brassicales; family Brassicaceae; genus Erysimum; species Erysimum pusillum. Next base: position 5,106 of record OVBW01003260.1, read on the forward strand.
GAAGATGGGGATCGACCGGTCCACACTTGGGATCGATCGATCCACCGCCTCTTTTGCCTCCTCTCCAAGACTTTCCATTTATTTTGTTTTCTTTTGTTGCTCTTCCCTTTTCCTATATAAGGAGGGCTCGACCATTGTATCAAACACACCTTTTTAGAGCAGTGGCTCTCTCTTTTGAGAGCTGTAGCTCTCCCCTAGTTTTGTAAACGTTTTTATAGCTTTATTTTAGGTTTAGAATATTTAATAAAGATGTCTTCTTTCGAGTTCGTCTTTGTTCTTGCTTCTATGCTTGGGTAATTTCCTTATTAGGATAGGGTTACTCTGAAGGGATGTGACCGATTATTAGGTTGTTAGTTTGAGAATTTATTTTATAGTTCTTCTTCTAATGTTGTTCTTAATGCTTAGGGCTTGAGTAGCTAACTTGTTCTAAGATTCTAGGTGATTAATTTGGGCACGAGAGTGTGTTTAGTTGCTGGAATCAACATTAGGCGAGCAAGGTTCTATGTCTCGGCAACGAAAGTTCTTGCCATGGCACCTTGTGAACGTATCAATCTTGTTATTAATGCTAGTTTTACTTTGTTAGGAAGGCACGTGATGCGAGAGCGACTTGCCTGTTCTTTAATTTAGTATTGCTAAGTAGGCACATGATGCGAAAGCGACTTGCCACTACAATCGTGAATTGAGTTCTAGAACGTATCTTAATACTCCTTGTTAATTGATTTAATTGTTTTGTCACATCTCGGATGGTTTCCCTAGGCCTAATATTCTTTTATTATTATTTGCTTTATTTAATTTCTTGTTAGGTTGATAGAAAAACAAAAGCTTATTTTATTTTGTCTTAGCTTAACTTTAATCCCATAAATTCGTAGTGTAACTTATTGGTCTCTGTGGATTCAACCCTAAAGTGCTACAATTGATTACCGTATTTGATCCGGTAGTTTGTATATTTAGGTTTATTATTTGACCTACGATCAAATTGACGCCGTTGCCGGGGACCAATAACGCTTGCCTACGAGTTTAAGATTAGGGTTTAGTCTAAGATTTTTTTTTTTTTTTTTNGTTTTTCTCTTTTTGCAGGTTATTATTAGGATTTTTCTCTTTTTGAAAAAAAAAAAAAAAAGTGATAAGAACAGGTTTGCGGCGGCTAGGTCTGACGACGCCCAGACGTTTTGTGGAGGCACGTGATGTCTTGTGGTTGCACAAGACTTGAAGGAGAAGATGGAACACATGCACATCGAGCTCAATGGAGAATTGAGAGTTTATCTTCTCGTGTTGATTCTCTTGACACGAGGGTGTCTCAGATTGCGTCTTGCTCTAATCTTAAAGATCTGATGCAATCACGATTCCAAGAGCGATTGAATATGTACAAGCCTTCGAAGAAGCTCAAGACCGATCGATCCAGCAAAACGATCGATCGATCTAACACAGCCAGCAATTAGTCCCGATCTGCACAATAGATCGACCGGTCCATGCTTTAGATTGATCGATCCTGTCATATGCTGCAAGTTCCGAGGCTCAAATCGGAGGTCTTAGAGTCTTCTCTGACTTGTACACTATTACTGCTCATGCTGGAGCCAAGGCGAAGCTTCATACTGTGGCAACCCAACAAGTCCTGATCGACAAAGAAGAAGGACCGATCGATCCACTCCNTTAGGTACGTGATGCGAAAGCGACTTGCCACTACAATCGTGAATTGAGTTCTATAACGTATCTTAATACTCCCTGTTAATTGATTTAATTGTTTTGTTACATCTCGGATGGTTTCCTTAGGCCTAATATTCTTTTATTATTATTTGCTTTATTTAATTTCTTGTTAGGTTGATAGAAAAACAAAAGCTTCTTTTATTTTATCTTAGCTTAACTTTAATCACATAAATTCGTAGTGTAACTTATTGGTCTCTGTGGATTTGACCCTAAAATGCTACAATTGATTACCGTATTTGATCCGGTAGTTTAATTTGCATATTTAGGTTTATTATTTGACTTACGATCAATACCGATGGATGATGGTTGAATGATAGATATGACAGCCAACTCTGCCTCAATTGGTAGACTATTTCGAAATTCGAAAGTGACATGTAAAGTGTAATTGGATTACGCTGTATAGTATTAATTCGAAAATGACGTGTAGATGAGAAAGTAGATTGTATTACTCTGCAAAATGGTTCAATAGTTTATAGTTCTATGTATAAGATTAAGATGATAGATTAAAAAAGAAAATAAAGTGGATATATAGTATGAATTGTATACTTGAAACTACAACCATTGTTTCTTAGGTTCATTGCATGCATAATTAATGTCCATTGTCTAAGGATATAGCAATTTCGCGCCGCGTGGACTACATGGAACCCACAAGTATATTCGCAACGTGCACATTTGCGAGAATGACGCGGCGACCAGAGTGATGATATACCATTTGCTTTTTTCCTTCTACTGCATGTATAGTGACACTAAAGTTAGTTTAATTCTGATCTTGTGTTCCTACCAAAAAAAAAAAAATTCTGATCTTGTGTAACTCAAACGGATCGTGTGAAACAAACATATTCATTCAATGTAAAACGGACGAGCGATATAAAACGAATGAAAACAAAATTTGTTGAATAATTGATTGGAATATAAAGGTGGTATGAAGTATATATGAACATATTAAGAATTTATTTTTATTTTTTTTATGTCAAAAAAAAAATTATCCAAACTTTATATATATGATTAATTGACAACCATGGTCTTCAATTAACTCAAATTCGCTAATTAATTTGTGGGATGATTTTAACCATTTTATTTATTTCATGTGTATTTGATTTTTGGGCAATTCTCTAAAATACCACTATTTTTGTTTTTTGGACAAAAATACCACCAAAATAAAATAATTTTTTTAATTTTTAAACTTTAAATTCTAAATTTTAAACACTAAACCCTACCCCAACCCTACCCCATAAATATTAAACCCTAAATTGCAAAATAATCAACCCAAACAAAAGATTTAAAATTACATACCTATGAACAAATAGTGGTATTTTTGGAAAGAAAACTTTTTTAGTGGTATTGGAGGGTATTTCTCTTAATTTTTCCTAATAGATTTACGACATTGTTGTAAAACATTGTGTACTAAATTAAATAATTTACCATTTTAGTTTGAATAATACAGCGTAAAAACATGATATTCAACCTTTTGGGGTGGTGGATCCTGGTAAGATTAACTCATATATATTCAAGTTACGTTCAAATTGAATAAAATGAGATATTAAATTAACAAACACGAGGAGGAAATTAGTCAATGACTTTCTTCTTCTGTCTTTTTGGACCTACAATGTAACTTTTCTATATAAATACTAAAAGCATGCAGTAATAAGTCGCCATTCATTATATAAACCCTACTCGGTCAGTTGTGTTTTCAAATCCTCACATATTGTACCACTTCCTATCCTTTGCATCAAAAATAAATTCTTTTTAAGTTAGATCCCACGGAAATGGATGAGAATGAAAATGTTCCCTCTAATGATCAAAATGAAAATGTTACCGTTGTTGCACCACCACCACCACCTTCTTCTTCTTTGTACCTGACAAGAGATCAAGAGCATGAGATCATGGTCTCTGCTCTGCGACAAGTGATATCCAACTCCGGAGGAGACACGTCATCATCAAATTTGAACGCCGCCGAAACTCTTCCCCCTCCGGACGCTGGCCCTTGTCCTCTCTGTGGTGTCACGGGTTGCCACGGCTGTGCATTCCAACGCCCGCACGGAGAGATGAAGAAGGAGAAGAAATACAAAGGAGTGAGGCAAAAGCCATCGGGTAAATGGGCGGCGGAGATATGGGATCCAAGTATTAAAGCTAGGAGGTGGCTGGGAATGTTTCCAACGGCGGAGATGGCGGCGCATGCTTACGCCGAGGAGGCGGCTAAACTTGTTCGAGAACATCAGCAAGACTTGGCACAACGAACGGAGAAGGAAATAAGCGGCGGCGGAGATGACTGAGAAGGACATGGTCGGTGATCATACACGCGGTGAGGTGGAATTGTTATATTCCCTCTGTTTCTTTATATACGATGTTTTAGAGAGTTTTTTTGTTTTATAATATAAGATGTTTTCAATTTTCTATGTAACTTTTAAATTAATTTTATATTTTTTTATTATTTATTTTATGCAGTCTTGTTTATGATTAGTTAAACTTTTTAAAAATAAACCTTTCTTATTATGTGTGCTTTTAGCTAAAACATCCTAGTTCTATAAAGAAACGGAGAGAGTACTAATTTACTATGGAAAACTAAATTAATACCACATTTATATATGTAAAAGTAGGAGATGCATTGGAGGGAGAAAATAATACTCTTTAATTTACGCTTTCATTAAGATTGTTTTTTTTTTTTTTTAAGTTTTTATATTTTTTAAAAATTTTGATTGTTTTTTGTAAGAAGATCAGTTTTACAGGTTTTTTTTTTCTCTGTGCTATACATTAAGGGTCACTCGAATGCAGTTTAAAAAATATGAACGGTAGATATATGAGTAAATGGAATTAATCAATAGTGGTTTATAAGTTTTGGGAATTTTTTTAAAAATGGCGCATACACTTATCGGGAAATTAAAGTGATTATTAAAACACAATTATTAGATGATTTTAATATTTGCGAGAGAATTCTAAAAAACCAACATTAATTTATGAAAGCGATAGACTGATAGAGTATAAGTATAACCTTTTGGTTAATATAATACTTTTGAATGGTAATAATGTGTCCTGGCAAAGTTGATATGACTAATCCAAATGATTATGCCAGAAAATCATTGTCTTAGCNCAGAGCCGGACCAATGAAAACCGGGGCCCCATACGAATATTTTTTTTAATAACATTTTAATTTTTATAATATAAAAAAACTATTAAGTTATAAAAAAAATCAGTTTAAACAAAACTCTTGTTTTAAAAACAGAGTATAGTAAAATCCTGAAAAACTTTAAAACAATTTAAAACCTAAAAATCTGAAGTTTTTCATAATATTTTTTGAATAAAAGTTCAACAAGTAGGTTTGTAGAGAAACATAATTTACATTTTCATTTTCTATTTTGCCATTCAATTCTATATAATACCTACAAAAATTTTGGACCCATACAATAAATTAGAATATATCATAGTATTCACTAAACTTTTTTTTTTTTCACACTAACAGTTATATATATATACAGTATGTACTAGCGACCGATTTCGTTGACGACCCCCAATTGTATTGAGTTTCAAATTGAGTTTTTCTCACACTAACAGTTTTTTTTTTTAAATAAGTGGGGCCCCTTAGAATTGGGGGCCCCATTCAAATGTTTCACAAAAATGGGCTCAAGTCCGGCTCTG
>OVBW01003270.1:0-10431 GCA_900406355.1 Erysimum pusillum
CAAGAAAACAACAAAAGTAAAAGTCAGATAAATTAGAAACAGGGAACAACAAGTATAACAACAACAAAATTATAGAGTTCTCGAAAAAGGTCAAAGAAATTACACATAATCATATAACAGGAGAGAGAGGGAGATGGCGATTAGGGTTTATTCGCACAGAGCTTCCCTGAACGGCGAATCTCAGGTCTACTAAGCGCAACCCTAGATCTTCAGTCGGTGTCTTCGAAATCTGATTCACCGTATCCGTGGCACTTGGGATCTACCGATTTTGCTTGTTTGAATCTAGAGCCTGAATAGTGAGGAGCTATTCGGGAGTCGGGATTCTTGCGACATGAATCGCCCAAGGAAGAAAAAGGAACTTACACTCATGGAAGAGCTCAAGGAACTGGATCTATTGGAAGAAGGAGAACCAGTAGAAGTTCCAGATCTGGAGAATGAAGACCTAATTGAAGAGAATGCTATGAGTGTCATCGTTAGATGCCTAAACCCTATAGTGCATAAAGTGGGAGGTTTGCTCAAGGCTCTTCCACCCATCTGGGGAATGGAAGATAGAGTTCGAGGCAGAGGGATCGGGGAGAACAGAGTTCAGTTTATTTTTGAAAGTGAAAGCGATCTCTACCATGTGCTCTACAGAGGACCCTGGTTCGTGAATGGATGGATAATAACGCTAGATCAATGGAGTCCCAACCCAGGTCCAGACTTCCTAAACCGGATACTATTTTGGATCCGTATAAAGGGCCTCCCGATACATCTGATCAAGAGGCAATCAGTGGAAAGTATAGTGGGTCCGTTGGGAAAGATCGATGCTGTAGAATTGCACGCCAAAAACTCTACCTCGCTGGAGTATGTTCGAGCAAGGACCTGGATTAAAGCTGATGAACCTCTCCAGTTCATCAAGACGGCAAAGTTCAAGACTGGAGAGATCATCCGAACAGAGCTGGAATATGAGAAGCTGATAAGGGTCTGCTTCCTATGTAAGAAATTGACTCATGATCAAGCAAACTGTCCTGAGCAGGTCAGTGAGCAGCATAACTACAAAGGGAAGCAGAAAGCAGGTCCAAAGGATAACCTGAAAGGGAAAGGAAAAGATAAAGGGAAAGGAATCTCCATTAATGAAGAAGGAGCCCAGATCAGGAAGAGAGGCAAAACTGGGAAAGGCCAACCAACCCATTCGGAGCCGGTTAAGAAATCGAGAAATATTCAGGAACGGTTGCAATGGGTTAACCCAGCAGGCCAAAGCCATCAGGAAAAGGGTAGACAGGAGTGGAGACCAAAGGGAATCACTGCAGGACCAAATATAGGAGGCGAGGAACCCAAAAGTTCTGGAGAATCTATACTTTCACCGTCAAAGAAAAGAAGACTAAGCAACAGTGGTGGGAGGGAAGCAAAGAAGGCCAGGAGAGGTTCAAATGAAGGAACGACTCATACCCCCTCCGTGTTTGAACGATTGGGCAACAGTGGAGAGAAAAGCCAAGGGAAAGAAAGGGTTGCATCAAATGAGAAAAATAAACACTCTCCCTCAGTGTTTGAAAGACTGGGATCTCAATCATCAGGATCCAGTATCAAAGCATTGGCAATCTCCAATCAGTCAGATCATTCTGCTCATGGAGCAGCTCAAGGCTCAGGATATTCAGCATCCTCTGCCGCAAACCAGCCTATTCTCACTACCCAGTCGGTAGAAGCAGAATATGGTAAATCTTTGAAAGAAGGGTTGATGGGTAATTCCAACCCTTCGAAAGCACAATGAGGATACTGAGCTGGAACTGTCAGGGGGTGGGGAATACCCCTACAGTTCGACACCTAAGGGAAATACGTGGTCAGTATTTCCCAGAGGTTATATTCCTCTGTGAGACCAAGAATAGAAGGAGTTACTTGGAAAATGTTGTTGGCCATTTAGGCTATTTTGACCTCCATACAGTGGAGCCTGTAGGTAAGAGTGGCGGATTGGCTTTGATGTGGAGAGATTCAGTATCTGTGAAGATAGTCCAATCGGATGAGAGAATGATAGATGCACTCATCAAGTGGCAAGATAAAGAATTTTACCTTACTTGTGTATATGGAGACCCAGTTAAAGGTGGAAGAGGGAAATTCTGGGAGAAGCTATCAAGGATAGGGGTCAACAGAAGTAGCCCTTGGATGATGACTGGCGATTTCAATGAACTGATAGATCCCTCAGAGAAGACAGGGGGTTTGGAAAGGTCTGACTCATCTTGTAAAGAATTTAAACAGATGCTTAATGCATGTGGGCTGTGGGAAATTAAGCATTCTGGTTACCAATATTCTTGGTATGGAGTCAGAAATGATGAGCTAGTCCAATGTAGGTTGGATAGAACAGTTGCAAATCAAGTTTGGAAAGAGCTGTTTCCTCAGGGCCAAGCCAACTACCTACAGAAAGTTAGCTCGGATCATAGTCCTCTCCTAAACAGTCTCCTAGGAATGCAATGGAAACAATGGGCTGGGTTCAAGTATGATCAAAGATGGATATCAAGGCAAGGATTCAGGGAGGTGGTAATGAACAGTTGGAAGAGTGGCCCTTCAAGTCAGCAGTCTTTAATGGTGAAGAAACTTGCAGCCTGTAGAAAAGACATCTCAAGATGGAAGCGAGCCACTAAACCCAACTCAGCGATAAGAATCCAAGAACTGCATCACCAAATTGATCTTGCAACCCGGCAAATCCCTTTCTGCAGGCACGAAATGCATAATCTCAAACAGGAGTTGAATAAAGAATATCACAATGAGGAGATTTTCTGGAAGCAAAAGAGCAGGGCTACTTGGCTTCAGGTGGGAGATAGGAATACAAAGTTTTTTCATGCATCCACAAAGAATAGAAGGGCTCAAAATAGAATACTATCTCTGCTTGATGATGAGGAAAAAGAGTGGTTTGCTGAAAAAGATTTAGGAAGAGTGGCTGAGGCATACTTCAGGAAGTTGTTCACATCAGAGGATGTTGGCTACAAAGTGAATGTCATGACAGATAGGAGAACAGTGGTAACCTCAGCGATGAATGTACAATTGTTGATGCCAGTGACAATGGAGGAAGTCAGAAGAGCCACTTTTGACATAAATCCTAGTAAGAGCCCAGGCCCGGATGGTTTAACTGGTTATTTCTTTCAACAGTTCTGGGAGAGCATTGGGGGAAGCATCACAGAAATGGTTAATCAGTTCTTCATCTCTGGAATCATGGAGGAACAGATGAATAACACCAATCTCTGTTTAATTCCAAAAAAGATGAAGTCGAAGAGGCTCACAGAGTTCAGACCTATTAGTCTCTGCAATGTGGTTTATAAGATAATTGCAAAGGTTATGGCCAAGAGACTGAAGAAGGTTTTACCAGGGATCATATCTGAAACTCAAGCAGCCTTTGTGAAGGGAAGGCTAATCTCGGACAACATTCTGGTAGCTCATGAACTCCTCCATGCTTTAACTTCCAACAATAAATGCTCAGAGGAGTTTATTGCTATCAAAACTGACATTTCCAAAGCCTATGACCGTGTGGAGTGGTCTTTTCTGGAAGGAGCTATGGAGACTCTGGGCTTTGAGGAGAGGTGGATTAATCTTACCATGCAGTGTGTGAAGTCAGTTCGCTACCAAGTGTTGATAAATGGAACCCCACATGGAGAAATATGTCCGACTAGAGGAATAAGACAGGGAGATCCTCTTTCTCCCTATCTGTTTGTTATATGCACTGAGATGTTGGTTAGGATGCTGCAGGAAGCGGAAACAGATGGAAACTTATCTGGACTCAGGGTAGCCTTAAAAGCACCCCCAGTATCCCATCTACTCTTTGCAGACGATAGTATGTTCTATTGTAAGCAAGAAGATCATCAACTTAACCACATAGTCAGAATAATTGAGGAATACAGCTTGGCATCAGGGCAGAGAGTAAACTACCAGAAGTCAAGTATATACTTTGGCAAACAGATTCCTATGGAGAGAAGAGAAGTAATAAAAAGGAAACTGGGAATCTTCCAAGAAGGAGGACAAGGGTTGTATTTAGGTCTCCCAGAATCATTTGGAGGCTCAAAGGTCTCGGTGCTTGGTTACCTAAAGGAGAAGCTACAACAGAAAGTTCTTGGATGGCAGTCAAATTTCCTATCACCAGGCGGGAAAGAAGTTCTCCTTAAGGCTGTGGCAATGGCTCTCCCCACATATACAATGTCCTGTTTTCTCCTCCCTAAAACTATTTGTCAACAAATTGATACTGTGATGGCAGATTTCTGGTGGAGGAATAAGCAGGATTCCAGAGGAATGCATTGGAAATCATGGGATAAACTTAGCCGGCCAAAGGCTGAAGGAGGAATAGGTTTTAAGGACATTGAAGCTTTTAATCTGGCTCTGCTGGGGAAGCAACTTTGGAGACTGATGACTAATGAGGATACACTGTTAGCAAGAGTCTTCAAAGCAAGATATTACAGCAATTCTGATCCATTGAGAGCTTCCCTCGGGTCAAGACCTTCTTACGCATGGAGAAGTATACATGCAGCCCAGGAGCTGATGAAGCAGGGAGCCAGAATTGTAATTGGGAATGGAGAAAAAACAGACATTTGGCACCATCATTGGTTAGAGGCTAAACCAGCAAGGCCGATTCGTGAAACTCGAAGAATCCAGACCCATATAAAGGAGATAGTCTCCTCAATCAAGAGTGCGAAAGACCTGCTGGATGCAAGTGGAAGGGAATGGAGACGGGATGTCCTAGCAGAGATTTTTTCTGAAGAGGATCAAAGATTAATTGAAGCAATCAGGCCAGGAGGAAGAACAACTCTTGACAACTACACATGGGACTACACAAAAACGGGATGCTATAGTGTAAAGTCAGGATACTGGGTTCAAATGCACATAATAAATGCCAGACATGTACCTCAAGAAGTCTCCCAACCAAGCTTAAATCCGCTTTTCAATCAACTATGGAAACTTCAGGCCAGCCCTAAGGTACTTCACTTCCTCTGAAGATGCTTGAGTAATTGCTTATCAGTGGCAGGAAACCTGGCCCACAGACACTTGGCTAGAGACCCAACCTGTCCAAGATGCTCTCACCAGGTGGAAACAGTGAATCATCTTCTCTTCCAGTGCACTTTTGCAAGATTGGTGTGGGCTATATCCCCTATTCCTTTGCCTCAAGAAGGAGGATGGTCTGATTCAATCTACTCCAATTTGTTTCGGGTCTTTAACCTAGAAAAGGAGGGACAAATTCTAGCAAAAGCAGCTCACCTCGTGCCATGGCTTCTGTGGAGAATCTGGAAAAATCGGAATGAACTGATGTTTAATGGGAAAGAATATAATGCTCAGGAGGTCCTAACCAAGGCCATGGAAGATCAAGAGGAATGGGAGAGGAGAGAAGCAGAGGATAATGCCCCAACACAGCTACCAATTCCCATAACCCGAGAGATAAGGGAGGCAGTAAAGTGGAAAAAACCTCCACAAGGATGGGTAAAGTGCAACACTGATGCGGCATGGCCGAAAGAGGGAAACAGAATGGGGATTGGATGGATACTAAGAGACAATCAGGGCAAAGTGTTATGGGTTGGAACAAGGGGTCTTCTCAAAACCAGGACAGTAATGGAAGCAGAGACAGAAGCATTGAGATGGGCAGTCTTATTCACCAGCAGGCTAAATTATCAAAACATCATCTTCGAATCGGATGCCCAAGAGCTCATCAAGTTGCTTAACAGCGGAGAAGGGTGGCCTCACCTGGATCCTCAGCTTCAAGACATCAGAGCTCTGCTCCCAAATTTCAATGAGGTCAAGTTCGTGTTCTCATCACGAGAGGGGAATAAAGCAGCAGATAGAGTGGCGAGGGAATCTTCTTCTCTAGGGAATTATGATCCTAAGGTGTACTCTATCATGCCTAATTGGTTAAAATCCATTGTGGAACTAGACATGGAGATGTAATTTGTTGNAAGGGAGTGGTCGATTCTAGAGTTCTCCTCAATTGAGAAAACCATACTTAGCTCTAAAACCTTTCACTTATATTATTTCTTAAACAAAAAAATTACATTACAAATAAGAAAATAATATGCTTAGCAAAAAAAAAAAAAGAGAGAAAAATAATAATACAGAATTGTGAACAATGTAATCATCCACAACAATCATATTATATAACCTTATCATGGATTGCTAGGTATTGTGTTTTTGTTTGTGATTATGTTTGTGTGATTATATTTGCGTGTACATGACTTTCTTTATGTGCGTGTTTGAGTTTACTAGATTGTTAAGTATAGATATTTTATTGTTTTGTTTTAGTGTTATATGATTTCGTGATGTTTATTATATAACCTTATCATGGATTGTGTTTTTGTTTGTGATTATGTTTGCGTGGTTTATTTTTGCGTGTACGTGAATTTCTTATATGTGTGTTTAAGTTTACTAGAATCTTTTAGTATCGATTTTTATTGTTTTTATTTGGTGTTATATGTTTCGTGGTGTTTTTTGCTATATTTATGTTTGTAAACATTTTTTTGATAAGATACAAGAGACATGAGGAGAAAGAGATAGAATTACTTAACCTCACTCATCTTGCTTCTGGATAATGATCTTCAGATTCTTTGCACCTTATGAATTTCTCCTAAAACCAAAACATCTTGTGCGGTAGACAAATTAAGCAGAGTAAAACATCACAAATAGATATTGGACAATACAATAAACCAAAAACAAATAAACACTTACCGGATTGAAGATTGTATTTTTAGGCAAAATTGGGTTGTATGCATACTTTTAACCTGCAAAGTCTCCAATGACAGTTGAGACAAATAATGTTCACTTTAATTTAAAAACCGTAAGAATTGTAATGAGCAATGACGAACCAAAAAAATACAAATTAAACATACCTCACAAGAACATAAAATGAAATAAATAACCTTGACATGAATTATTGAGGCTTTTAAGTTGTTATTGGGGACTTTTAGCCTGTCATTTTGCCTGTTAGTTTTCATTTTTAAGTTGTTAGCTCAAAACATAGATTCAATTATAAAAGAATTAAAAAAATAAATACATGTCTTACTTGATCATCCAGCTATGTCGAATTCTGTCAACATTGATATTAGTCTTGAAATTTTTGATATACCTGTTCAAACTAAAGATAATAATAATTTTCGACCATCATCGTTGATACGCATATGATTGTTGTGGATGATTACATTGTTCACAATTGTTCAAAAGGGAAAATATGATTGTTGTAATAAGGCACCACAACAAGCAAAATTCAAAGGTAATAATAAACACAAATTCTCAAAATTAAGTATTGACTATTGACACTAAATATAGTGTTATGCAATCGTTGGGTAATGTATGTGAAGTTTCGTATTTGACTGTTGTGTTTTATTGTTTTCCTTATATATATATATTTCTGTGTTAATCGTTAATATTTGTTATTTTGTTGAATTAAATTTGTGTTTGTGTGTTTTGTGTGCTCTATTTCTTTTTTTTTTTTTTTGTGTTTGTGTGCTTTGTTTTTTTGGTTTTGTGTTTGAATGGCATTTTGTGTTTTCGTAACCATTTTGTTTTTTTTCTTGTTGTGTTTGAATTTTCTATTTTTTATTTTTATTTTTTTTTGTGTGTTTTTTGCGTTTGTGATTTTGTTTATTTGTTTAATTTTTGAGACATGTAAGAAATAGATGTGGAGAGAGAGATACTTTACCTTAGCCTTTTTCATTGCTACTCGATGATTTCCATAGCATTTTGTTCTCTGAAACTATAGGATCCTTGTAAAACCTAAGAAAGCTTGTTAGTGTAGGCACAAAGAAACCTCAGAAATACCATTAAAAAGAAAATTCAGAATCATACAGAGTTTGGTTGCTGGCGAAACGTGGTTACTTGCTCATATTTGTAATTTTGATGAGATGTAACGCATGCCCGGATGCCTCCCAACGTCAGGTTGAAAAAACTGATTTTCACATCAACTAAAAAAACATGACAATAATAAAATATGTGTCGAAAAAAAAAAAAAAACCAAAAAGACATGATAAAGAAATACCTTAGCAAGAGCTACTAAGGAATCATCTTGGATGTCTGCATGTGCACACGTTTCTCCATTGTATCTGCGACCATCTCTTTACACGAGAGTAAAAAAATATCATACATATTATATATCAATCGTTTATTAGGATGATAACGTTACCTCGAATAAATGAGATCATTGTTGACTCTACTCTGCTTGAATTTTGCTTAGATAGTTGTCACTTGTCACGCATGATAAACAAAATAAGGTTAAAACTGTGGATATTATATACTGAAATTAAATACAAAGTAAAGAAAATGTCTGATTATTAAGAAACTATCGCAAAAAAAATAGATGCTTCAAATGTAAGAGATAAGAGAAAACAATAAGCTCAAGTCAAATTCTTGACATTGAATATGTACATGATCATGGAATGATCCTTGTATTTCAGAATGTTATTCTGGAGTGTGTAATTGTGTGTTTTGAATTTGCGTTTAGATGTGTATTTGTGTGTTGCTTTTTTTTTTTAGTGTTAGAGCGTTTTGTGTTTGTCGTGTGTTGTTTCACGTGAACATGTTGTGATGTGTTTGATTTTGTGTTTAGATGTGTTGTTTTTTCATGTGCGTTTGAGTATTTTGTGTATTTGTCGTGTGTTTTGTTTTTGGGATAGTGCATGGCTCTATCCCGTTTCATAATCTAATACGAGTTGAGGAGATCAACCCTGTAAACATGAACTTTGCAGAACAAGCTAGACCAGAGGACTGGTTTGTCTCATTTTTGGAAGAGAGAGAGAGAGAGAGAGCACCTTATTTCTTGTTTGGCTAGTAAATCCCAGAAGTTTAGTTCTCCTGAAAGGTTTCCATTGCGATGATGGCTTCGCATTACCCTCCATCAGACACTGACCACCAAAATCTGAAAGAGTCAAAATATTTCATAAGAAACTAACTAGCAAATGCAGGAAAACACATTCAGCAATCATATATAGTAATATAATTCGTTAAAAACTTTACAGAGAAAATACCAAAACACTATTCTATAAAAACTATCAACCAAATTGTACAGAGGAGACCTTGGATTACCAACATATGGAGCAAGAGATAGAAAATATTTTAACAGACTGATCAAGAAACAACAAATCAATTTTAACAGACTAGAAGACTGATCAAGAAATAACAAATCAATTTTAACAGAATTGGTGAAGCAAGAGATAGAAAATTACTAAATCAGAAATTCAAATGGATATCTAACCTCAATTGGGAATGAGCCACCGAGTTGTTCAATGTAGCACAATACTTGACCTTCTTTCACTTGGTCTTTCTGTCAGATTAAACAAGGGCAAAGAGAGTAATCAGTGGTTTTCCTCCATAAAATCAAAAACTCTCTTCTGTTCAAGAAGTTTGGTGTTACCTCTTTACAGGACGAAGGCATGCGTTTACCCTTTACGGTTTTGGATCTCTTGAAGAACCCTACCTGCACATTACCACACCATTTAGATTGGGAACAACTTTCTGATTGAAACGCACCTATCTTTTTTTTTTTTTTCATTTTTAAACAGAGTATATGAAAGCTCTGATATTTTGCTTTTAAGTTTTGTGGTATCTTACTTTTGGAGATTGGAGAATCATCAAACCATGGTCAGCAGCTGAGGATGCTGGTTTTGTGATAGCCAATGCAGTAGATGAAGCTGATACATTCGAATCAGGACTCTCAGTAGTTGCATTTGCAGCAGCCGTAGCAGGAATTGACTGAGGTTGTGGACTACTGTTGTCAGCTAAGTTCCTTGCTGCATATAGGCGGAAACCCCCTAGCTATTAGAATGCGCAAATAAAAGACGCAGAAACATTAGATAAGAATCCTATCTTAAACTTAGCTGAGAAATTGAGATGACTCTGAGAAAGAGTAAGAACATGACTACAACTCGATTAGCTGGGGCCTGACTTTCAATTCAGACTCTGCAATTGATGAGGAATCACATATTTCAGTGACAAGAGCCTCCACCTAAAAGATCAAAAAAAGAAATCAAACTGAATGCATCCAATGAAAAAACAGACTCACATGTTTTTATTGCGCATGCAGCATGTGCATTTTCCACTAACTCCTCAAGATTACACATTCTCTTCTCTTCCATTTGACAATGATAAGGGACAAGAAATTCGGAAATCATCAGCCAGAGTTCCTGAAATGACATTTAGAGGAAATCATCTAGATACAATTCAAACTCAAGTTATAAAACATATATAACAGGATGAGAACGTTACCTCGAATAAATGACAATTATTGACTCTAGTCTGCTTGAATTTTTCTTAGATAGTTGTCACGCATGATGAACAAAATAAGGTTAAAACTGTGGATATCTGATTATTAAGAAACTATAGCAAAAAAATAGATGTTTCAAATGTAAGAGATATGAGAAAACAATAAGCTCAAGTCAAATTCTTGACATTGATTATGTACATGATTGTGGAATGATCCTTGTATTTCAGAATGTTATTGTGGAG
>OVBW01003288.1:0-10406 GCA_900406355.1 Erysimum pusillum
TTTCCTGAGAATTCCCTGGATCTAACGCTTGCTTCTTATTGTTTTACAACTCGTTTAATATTCTGCAATTGTTTCTTTTACTACTTCTATTTGGTTTAGCATAATCTGATAACTAATAACCCATTGTGTAACACAGTCCCTGTGGATTCGATCCCTAAATACTACAGTGATCTCTTAATTTGAGAGAGTAGCTCTAGGGTTAATTTGAGCATATCATAACGCAAAAATGAAACGGCTATAGCGGACTTATAACACACACCCGGCGGCACAGGAGCATCTACGGGCAGCCAGAGAAGCCGCCTCCAGCCACCAATCCTATCGCAAGCAACAGGAACCGTCTCCCACAGGATAGCGAAGCCACTTAGACCAAACCACCGCCTCTATTCACCACCAAGAACCCCACAAGAGTAACACACGAAGCAAACCTTGTCGTAAACTTGCGCAGGTTGGACCTACAACAACAAACAGACAGCAATGCACAAGTAACAACCAACTGAGCCACAACGGAGCCACATCAAGCCTCTAACGGAAAACAGAGCCACACAAAGCATCTCCACCATCACCGATGCAACCGCTCTGAACAGCTACTAAGAGACTATCGAGAAATCCATCCAGCCAGTTGCCACCACGAAGAGCCGCAGGAGGAGAGAGGAAAAATTGATCCAGCGACTGATCCGTCACCGGAGAGAACAAACTTTGGCCAGAACGAGTCAGATATGGAGCCGTCTTCAAGCTCCATCACCTCCTCTGCCGTCGAGCTCTCCCACAGCACAACAATCAGATCTGAATCTTCTCCTCCTCGCACTCAAACACAAGCCGCGAAAAGACGAACCACCAAGCCGAGACCACTAACCCGAATCAACCACCAAGCCTGCGGTGGAACTTCCCAGCAGAAGCCGAGTAGTTAGAGAGACCAGAAACAGAGGGGGGACACCGCGGCAGTCGTCACCGCCGATTGGAGTCTTCTCTGCCGCCAGAATCAAAGGGAGGAGGAGCAGATCTAAAAGTAGATCTACACTGACCGAGATGCGAACGCAAATGAAGGCACATGAGCTCCACCTAATCTCACGCTGTCGACTAGCAAAGAGAACCGGACGGAGCTCCAACAACACCACGGAGTGGCCGTCACACACGGCATATCTCCTTCCACTCACCGCGAGTTTCAGGGCAACTCAAGTAAATCGTCGATTTGACCACGTACCGGGACATAACAACTGGAATTAAAGAGGGGGAAGCCCTCTCACGGCGCCGGTCGAAACCGACCACCGGAGAGGCAAGCAGAAAAATGGAGGAGAGGTTCAAATGGCGCCGGTCTCCTCCAATTTGATTTATGTTGTATAGGTTCCCGATCTCCGACCTATCACCGTCGTGGTTGACATCGAAGGATGTAGAATCCCAAAGTCACCGACGACTAGGTATTATGATTCGATCGAGTATCTAATCCCATCGCTTCGGGATTTTCTGGGTGAATATAACTTGGCAGGTCCTCTTGATTTAATCATTGTAGTAGGAGATGCTTCTAACGCTAGAAGCATACATGGGGTAGTTAAGAGTAAACTTGAGGATTTAGTGCGAAATTCTCAGAATCGTTACATTGGTGTCACGGTGGATTTGATTTGTTGTTAAAGCTTGAAGTAGCTTGGGGATCAAGCTGTAGCTTGGGGATCAAGCTGAGTATATTTAGGGGAATCTAAATATATATCGAATATGGAAGTTATGGAAATATCTTAAATCTAGGGTTTTGAGTTATATTTTCATATATATAAGGAGGTGCTAGGTTGTAGCACAACTTATGAGATTTTGAGATTAAGGTTTTTGAGTGAGTTTTCCTTAATAATAAGAAGCGTTGTTCTTATTGATCTCTGAGTTTTTATTGTTCGTGATTCTAGATTTGGTATCAGAGCGGTACCGTGTTAGAGAGAGATGAGTGATGATGAGAAAAACGTGACGGTCAAAGGTAAGGATGGTACAACTTCCTCTGTTAAGTGTCCTATGCTAACTTCTACAAATTATACGGTCTGGGCTATGCGCATGAAGATCGCTCTCAAGGTTCACAAGGTATGGGAAACTATTGACCCTGGGAACAAAGATGAAGAGAAAAACAATATGGCAATTGCTCTGTTATTTCAATCCATACCCGAATCTTTGGTCTTACAAGTTGGAGAGCAAGACACGTCAAAAGGTGTTTGGGAAGCCATCAAGGCGAGACATGTT
Organism: Erysimum pusillum; assembly: GCA_900406355.1. Lineage (NCBI taxonomy): Eukaryota > Viridiplantae > Streptophyta > Magnoliopsida > Brassicales > Brassicaceae > Erysimum > Erysimum pusillum. Next base: position 2,215 of record OVBW01003288.1, read on the forward strand.
GGTGCAGAGAGAGTACGAGAAGCTAGATTACAAACTCTCATGAGCGAGTTTGATAGAATCAAGATGAAGGAAGAGGATACGATTGATGTTTTTGCTGGTAAACTTGCTGAGATTTCTTCAAATTCGGCGGCTCTCGGAGAAACAATTGAAGAATCTAAGCTTGTAAAGAAGTTTCTTAAAACTTTACCAAGGAAGAAGTATATACACATCGTCGCATCTCTTGAACAAGTTCTCGACTTGAAAACGACAAGCTTTGAAGATATTGTGGGAAGGTTAAAAGCATATGAAGAGCGAATTAATGAAGAAAATGAAGAACCACAAGACGATCAGGGCAAGCTCATGTACGTCAACACCGATTCTCGACAAGAAAATTTTGGAAGTAACAGAGGAAGAGGAGGAAGATCTTACTGGAGAGGAAGAGGCCGTGGACGTTTTGGTAACAATCAAAACGGATCATACCGACAATTGCGAGATAAAGAGCGTGAAGCTATGATAACTTGTTGGCGGTGCGATAAACAGGGACACTTTGCCATTAACTGTCCTGACAGATTGCTTAAACTCCAAGAAGTAGTTGATAAAAAGGAAGATGAAACACACGAAGCTGATGAATTAATGATGCATGAAGTGGTTTATCTCAATGAACAGAAGGTCAAACCATCTCGTTTTGATGTGAATCTTGACTGCAAGAATGTATGGTATCTTGACAATGGCGCAAGTAATCATATGAGTGGAAATCGAGAGTTTTTTGGGAACATTGATGAAAGTGTGACAGGAATGGTGAGATTCGGAGATGATTCCCGCATTGACATAAAAGGGAAAGGCTCTATACGATTTGTGTTCGAGAATGGTGTGAAGAAAGTCTTACACAATGTGTATTACATACCCGAGTTAAAGAGCAATATCATAAGTCTTGGTCAAGCCACTGAAGCAGGGTGTGAGGTTAGAATGAAAGAAGATTCTCTAATAATATATGATCGTCAGGGACAACTATTGGTGAAGACAACAAGAGCAAGAAATCGCTTGTACAAGGTGATCCTGGACATCGATGATACAAAGTGTTTGCAATTGACGACGTCTACAGAATCATCAAAGTGGCATGCACGGCTGGGTCATGTTAACTTGGAGACTATGAAGATGATGATTAAAAGTGAGCTAGTGAGTGGTATACCAAAATTCGCAGTAGAAAAGGAGATTTGTGCTTCTTGTCTTGTCGGAAATCAGACCCGGAAATCTTTTCCTCAAGCGACTACCTATCGAGCGACTCAACGTCTTGAGCTTATTCATGGTGACTTGTGTGGACCTATTACACCTCCCACTGCTGGTCATAAGAGGTATGTTTTTGTGCTTATTGATGACTATTCAAGGTACATGTGGACTGTTTTGTTGAAGGAGAAGAGTGAAGCATTTGAAAAATTCAAGATCTTCAAGACACTTGTTGAACAAGAAACAGGAGCTGTGATAAAAACATTTCGAACGGACAGAGGTGGAGAATTTGTTTCTCATGAATTTCAAGCTTACTGTGACAAGTATGGAATCAAGAGGCATTTAACGGCTCCATATTCTCCTCAACAAAATGGAGTTGTTGAAAGGCGAAATAGAACTCTTTTGGAGATGACTAGAAGTATCTTGAAGCATATGGAGGTACCGAATTACTTGTGGGGAGAGGCGGTACGACATGCTACATATCTGATTAATAGGATATCAACAAGATCATTAACAAAGTCCACGCCGTATGAAATGCTCAAGGAGAAAAAACCTAATCTAGAGCATCTAAAAGTGTTCGGTTGTGTCGGATACACAAGAACAGAGGCTGTTGGGAGAAAGAAGCTAGACGACAGGTCAAGAACACTGGTGCATCTGGGAACGGAACCTGGTTCAAAAGCCTATCGTTTATATGATCCGGTGAATAGAAAGGTAGTCATAAGTCGAGACGTGGTTTTTGATGAGAGGAAAAGCTGGAACTGGAACAAAGTTGGAAGAGAGACAAGTGGAGACTCTGGGATGTTTGTTATTAATTTGGGAAAATTTGGTAATAAAGGCATCAGAGAGACGATTGGAGAAGCAGAGGAGTATGAGCAAGATACTCAAGAAATTAGTGACAGTGTGGTGAATAATGAAGCAGATGCAGCAGAGGCAGAAAACGTCGGTAGCGAAGATGAAGACCATGGTGATGATAGCGATACTGATGCAGAACAACCACAGCTGCGGAAGTCAACGCGAGTGAGTGTAAGACCAGCTTACTTAAACGACTACGTTCTTCTCGCAGAATATGAAGGTGAACGTCTTTTGTTGACAATGAATGAGGAACCATGGAGCTTTGGTGAAGCAAGAGAGTTAAAGGTCTGGATAGAAGCATGTGAAGATGAGTTGTCTTCCATTGAAAGGAATAGAACTTGGACTTTGGTGGATCTTCCTGTTGGAGTCAAGCCTATTGGACTAAAGTGGGTCTTCAAAATAAAACACAATTCTGATGGAAGTATCAATAAGTACAAAGCGCGTTTGGTGGCTAAAGGATACGTTCAAAGGCATGGAATTGATTATGATGAAGTCTTCGCTCCGGTGGCACGCATTGAGACAGTTCGGTTTATTATTGCTCTAGCAGCCTCAAAGGGTTGGGAAATACATCATCTTGATGTAAAAACCGCGTTTCTCCATGGTGAATTGAAAGAAGAAGTCTACGTCACCCAACCGGAAGGATTCATAAGCTTAGGGAATGAAGACAAAGTGTACAAGCTGCACAAAGCTCTTTATGGTCTAAAACAAGCACCTAGAGCTTGGAATGATAAGCTTAACAAGATTCTCAAAGAGTTGAAGTTTCATAAATGCTTAAAGGAACCATCATTGTATCAAAAGGAGGAGCGTGGGGAACTTCTCGTCGTAGCTGTGTATGTGGATGATCTACTCATCACTGGTTCATCTTTGAAGTCGATATTAGAGTTTAAAAGGGAGATGGCAACAAAATTTGAAATGAGTGATCTTGGAAAATTGACTTTTTATCTCGGAATTGAAGTGCATCAGTGTGAAGGAGGTATTGTTTTGAAACAAGAAAGATATGCGATGAAGATACTACAAGAAACTGGAATGGAAGGTTGCAACTCATGTCATGTTCCGATGGATCAAAGTCTGAAGCTGTCAAAGTCCCAAAAGGAGAGAAATATCGATGAGAAGGAGTATAGAAGAAGCATCGGCTGTCTACGCTACTTACTTCATACGCGACCAGACCTATCCTATAGTGTTGGAGTCTTGAGTAGATACATGCAAGAGCCTAAAGAATCTCATGGAGCTGCACTAAAACAGGTCCTCCGATACTTGAGAGGAACTGCGTCTTATGGTCTTGTTTTTGCCCGATCGAACGATGTAAAACTCGTGGGTTACAGTGATAGCTCGCACAACGTTGATGAGGATGATGGTAGAAGCACAACGGGTCACATCTTCTACTTCGCTGACTGTCCAATCACTTGGTGCACACAGAAACAAGGAACCGTAGCTCTATCATCATGCGAGGCTGAATTCATGGCTGCTACGGAAGCAGCAAAACAAGCCATTTGGCTTCAAGAGCTCTTTGCCGAGATCACTGGAAAGGAATGCAAGAAGGTCACCATTCGGATTGACAACAAGTCAGCGATTGAGCTAACTAAGAATCCGGTGTTCCACGGTCGAAGCAAACATATACACAAGCGCTACCATTTTATTCGTGAGTGTGTTGGGAATGAACAAGTAGAGGTTGAGTATGTTCCGGGAGAAGAGCAGAAGGCTGACATATTGACTAAAGCACTTGGGAGAATCAAATTCAAAGAGATGAGAGATTACATTGGAGTTCAAAATGCAAGTGAAGATGGTTTCAAGCTTAAGGGGGAGATTGTTGTTAAAGCTTGAAGTAGCTTGGGGATCAAGCTGTAGCTTGGGGATCAAGCTGAGTATATTTAGGGGAATCTAAATATATATCGAATATGGAAGTTATGGAAATATCTTAAATCTAGGGTTTTGAGTTATATTTTCATATATATAAGGAGGTGCTAGGTTGTAGCACAACTTATGAGATTTTGAGATTAAGGTTTTTGAGTGAGTTTTCCTTAATAATAAGAAGCGTTGTTCTTATTGATCTCTGAGTTTTTATTGTTCGTGATTCTAGATGATTGATATGGGAAGCGGACAGAAGCAGATAGCAGATTTCGAAATTAAAAAGATAATGGGAAATTGGATGTCTCACACAAGGGTGGCGTGTTTGTCTTGGCCGCCTGCGACGGCGGTTATGCTTGGTCTCTTGGCCAGATAGATTCTAGAAGGCAAATGAAAGATTTGGAAGTATTTCTGTTATATGAGCCGATGAAGACATCTAGGCGTTTACTAGATATTATTCCCGTTGACCGACGCATGGAATGGCATACATGCCTCTGGTTCGGTTTCATCAGAAGACATTTACGGAGATTTTGTGGTTTTGGTGTTGATAATAATGCTGGAAATCCTCCTCTACCTCCTGGTGGTGGTCGTGGAGGTGGAGGAGGTTGGTGGGGTGGTCAAAACGGAGGAAGGCGGGGTGGTCACAGCGGATGAAGGTGGGGTGGTCAAAGCGGAGGAAGGTCTGCTGGTGGCTCTCAAGGAGGAGGAAGGCGGGGTCTTCAAAGCGTAAGAACTGTTGGAACAAACGTTGGTGATGAAGGTGGCTTTGCACCAAACATTCAGGAGAACAAGGGCGGGCTTGAATTGCTTAAGACTGCCCATAAGTGCGCGTGGGTTCGAACCCCACAGCCTGCATTTAAATTTTTAATTATAAAGCATTGAAACAATTTTTTTTTTTTTTTTTTGGTCACAGCATTTGAAACAACACTTCAACACAGAACAATATCAACATCGTTCAGACCATTGGGGAACAAGTATTTTTTTTGTTTAATCAAGGAACAAGTATTATTATTGCTTTGCAATATGGATCCTTAAAAAGGAACAAGTATAGTAGAATTAAGATACAATTAAACATAACTATGTATTGTTGGGTTATTACTTTATATCAAATACAGAATTTGCAGTCCAACAAAATTCCCTTGTTTTATTTTCTCTGTTTCACAGGTTTTACTGTGTCAAATGTAAAATATTATCTTCTTCATAGGGTGTTTTCCCCCATTAAATTAATATCTCAGGAAAATAGAGTTTTTTTTTTTTTTTGCATCCGCAAAAGATGTAAACACAAGATACAAAAGTAACAAACTGTATGAAACTCACCAAAAATAAAGAAAAAGAGTTTTTGTTTTGCCTCCCAAACAGCTTTGCTTCGGCAAAATCATATCTTTGAGCGTTTCCAGTAAACAACTACTGCTACGCTCGTTAGAACAATGGCTGCAGCAACAAGTTCATAGAACTGTCGAAGTACCATGTTTTTCATGAGCTTTTGTTTTCACAACCACGGGCTTCCCCATCGTGCCAGTTCCTGTCTTGTCAAAGACAATGCAATTCACCTACACCGTCATTGAATTTGAAACTGTCAGGTTTCATCATCTCAGAAAATAAATGATACAGAGAATCAGAGTAAGAGTACATACAGTATAATAAGTTTACAAAGCAAGAGACCCTATAAGCTTAACAACAAGTTACTGCAGACTAACCTTGTGTGCTCTTTCTAGGGCTTGACCACCCTTTTATCAGCACACCTTGGGATGCACCAACTCCAGTACCAACCATAACAGCGGTTGGAGTAGCCAGCCCAAGAGCACATGGACAAGCTATGACCATGACAGAGATCCCAAACTGAAGAGCTAGCTCAAAGCTATCCATTGAATGAGGTATGCAGGATTCAGGGTACCAATGCAGTTTCCCAGCTAAGAACCAGGCAAGCCAAGTTGAGAACGAGAGGAAAATTACCTGCAACATTGTAATCCAGTGAGTTTAAAAAGTGATTGTGCTATTAAAAGACTTAACTTTCTGTTTATCAACAGATCAGATCACTCACCAGAGGAACAAAGAACTTGGAAATCCGATCAGCCAACTTCTGTACTGGAGCTTTCGCCAGCTGTGCGGACTCAACAAGTCGAAGAATCTGAGCTAGAGCACTCTCTGAGCCAACCCTTGTAACCTTAACATGCAGAACTCTGTTCTCGTTCAAAGTGCCTCACTCTAACTGTATCACCTTTTCTCTTTGCCACTGGCCTTGCCTCTCCAGTTATCATACTTTCATTCACATGACTTTGTCCCCATATGACATACCCATCTGAGGCTACTTTAGCACCAGGAACAATTTTGATCACGTCATTCTTCTGTATCAATCGACCATCAATCTCTTCTTCACCAATCGCATTCCCTCCCTTGTCCAAAGTCAACAATATCGCAGTGTCGGGTGCCAGGTTCATAAGCTTTGCGATCGCTTGAGATGTTTTTCCTTCAGCCATAACCTCCAAATACTTTCCTAGTATGATAAACGAAATGAGCATGGCACTGGTCTCAAAGAAATCCACTCCCTTGAAATAAGGAGAGGTTGCAGCTCTCAACACTGTGTATAAATAGAAATAAGCTGCATTTGTTCCCAGAGCAATCAGAACATCCATGTTAGCCGATCCTCGGCGTAAAGCCTTGTATGAGCCAGCATAAAAACTGGACAGGGGTAGCCAAAAACCCACCTTATGATTTATCCAATGGTCAGCATATTGATGACTTTAAACATCAGCACATCTTTAATTCCAGGGATATACATAAAGAACACGGCTGTCAAAAACACCGGTACTGTAAAAACCAAACTCCAGAGAAACGACTTATAGTACTGCTTAATCTCCCCTTGCTTTTGAGATTCTCTGCCTACCCCTCCCTCCCTCAGAAAATATTGTTGCCTTGATGTGACCGCTATGACCAAAGACAGTAGACTCTATTACCTGAATGAAATTCCTTGGCCCCGTCACATCAGGTTTGTATAATACAGATATCTTCTCAGTTCCATGGTTGATCTCAACACTTTGAACCCCAGGAAGTGCTACAAGCGATCTTTCGATCATCATCATGGATTCATCAGTAAACTAACCATCAATCTTCAAATCAATTTTGCTCCGTCCTCGCCTGTACTTATAAGCACTGCTTCAAACCCAGCGTTTTCTATCTCTTCCATTAGTTTACCATAGCCAAGGAGTCTAGGATCATAATGAATCTCAGCTTCTTCAATTGCTAAGGCCACATGAGCTCTTTTTACACCATTAACTGACTGCAGAACTCTTTCAATGGTTGAAGAACAAGAGGTACAAGTCATACCGTTAATTCTTATCCTGAAAACTTGTCTGGACCTCTCATTCGCCTCATTTACTATCAAGGATGCTTCAAATCCAGCATCTTCAATAGTCTCACGAATTGTCTCCACCTATAAATCCAGAAGAAAAGGAAGAGAATAAGAACCCTAAATCCTAATTTCCACCACAATTATACAAGGAAGAGAATAAGAACCCTAAATCCTAATTTCCACCACAATTATACTGTAAATCCCATGGAAAAAAATCCAAAAACCCTAAATCCCAAATCCGATATTCAATTCATAGAGATCATAACTTACATCGACAAAATTAGGGTAAAACAGAATCTGAGCCCGATTGTTCAGCGCATCGATGACAGCTTCGTGAATCCCAGCGAGACGTTTGATAGCTTTCTCAACAGATCCAGCACAAGCAGAGCAATTCATCCCCAATACTTGAAAAATCGCCCTGGAAACTTCCTCATCAATCTCAAACACCGCCGTCTCCGACGATGATCCGCCGCCGTCGCCGCGAGACCTGGTTAGGTGCTTCCGCAACAGAGGGTAACGCTCGCTGAATCTCTCTTTCCGTATGCATGTGAGCGCCAAAACCCAAAAGCTTCGTCGCCATGTGAGCGAATCTTGTTCTGTTCGTATCGAATTTGATTTTTGCTTTTCTAGAAATGTTGAAGAGACTTTGAACTGCTTTGCTTTTTAAAATACAAACGAAGAGGGACAAAAAGGTTCGCGGCTGCTATATGACAAAATATGTGGCCCGAACTGTAAATATTCAAACTATAGGGCCCTACCGATAAATATACTACTTTTTTTTTTGGTTAGACAAATATTCTACTTTAAGTTACAACAGCTATATAATTATTATTATTATTATTATTATTTTTTTTAACATTGATTTTATTATTCTATTGGAAATTAAGAGAACTACTAGGTGATGACCCGCGCCCTGCGCGGGAAATGTTTCATCTTATTACTT
>OVBW01003289.1:0-10404 GCA_900406355.1 Erysimum pusillum
CTCTAATCATAACTCGATTAGGAAGTCTTCCTCTTCAAGCTTATCCAACAGAGATGTGAGTGAATTAAACAGAGAGAGATGATCTAAACAAAGAGTGAACTAAAGAGAGATGGAGAGAAGAGATGGTGAACCTCTGAGTGAAACAGAGGAAGAACCCAAAAATGCAACAGTACTTCTAAGTTGTGTTGTATGTATATATAGTAACTATATAAACAAGCTCAATGGAAGAAAGAAAACCCTAATTCGATATGTATATCAATGACAAGATCAAACACCACCGTTTTACCAAAAAAATAATAATTAAAAAAGATCAAACACCATGCAAGAAGGGAGAAACTTATCGAATGTTCTTGAGTGCTTATATGAATTTGGTCAAAAGAAGAGAACAAACTCAATGGAACCCTAGAGAGAATCTCACTTACCAAATCCTTCGGAAGATTATCGTCTTCATTGTTTCAATTTGCAACAAGTGAGTTGAAGGAAGAAGGCACATAAACCCTAAACGAATCTGAGCCAATTGTGGGCTTTAGGATTTTCTTCTTATTACTAGTATTATGGCCCTACTATGGAGGGGGTTAGTAAATTTGCAATTATATATACAAAAGAAAAAATGACTATAATAATTCAATTTAGTAATTTATACAAATATTTCAAGAGTATATGGATAGCATATGAATTTAAACAAAGTAACAAACCGTAATAATAGCTGAATTTGTAGGAATTAAACATGAATTTGGTATTGGATATTATTGAAAGAATAAACCAAATATTCTTATTCAGTTTTGTAACATGCATTGAGATATTAATTGTTGTACTTTAGGAAGATTCAAATCCCATAAATTAAACAGTTATGTGTAATCTGCATTTTCAAAAAAAAAAAAAAAAAAAAAAAAAAAAAAGGAAANGAAGTAAGAATTGTGGGTAGAGATTTTAAAATTTTAATAACTAAAATTGCAAATTGTTGTGGTTTTGACACGTCGTAAAAAAAACTTATGTGTCAGATGGATCTTTGCCTAGACCTCGGAAGTATCAACTAGAGCAAGACATTTTAACACTTCGCCATCTATGGAGCTTTCTACATACTATATATACCAATCTCAAGACATTGTGGCAACAATTGGATTGGCAAGTACAAAATCTCAGAAAATTTGCACAACTGTGGTAACGTCGAAGAACTGTTGGAAGATGCAGAAACAAGCCGTATTATTCAATTTCTCATGGGATTAAATGACTCTTACGCTAACATTCGTGGACAGATAATTAACAAAAAACATCGACCAAGGTTAATTGAGTGAAATCTACAATATGGTGGATCAAGATCAGAGTCAACGGACTGTGGGATCTAATTCAAAAGGCTATGTTGCACCATCTGCTTTTCAAGTTGCTGTCACCGATAATCTGAGCACAGATGGAACTATTACTGCAGTGAATTATCAACAGAAACTTCTTCATGTTTGTACTCATTGTGGAGCAGAAAGACATCTTCAAGAAAGATGTTACAAACTTGATGGTTGTCCACGAGGTTGGTCAAGCAAGAAGAAAGTTTCTTCATCCGCTTCTGCACCTTTCGGGACATATTTGTGTTATGTTTACAATTGTTTATCTATTATTGCCCAGCTTGTAAGAAACCGGAATAAATTTGTTCACTTCTTATATTATTTTTTTTCACATTTTTAAGAAACAAAATTGAAAATACTAGTGGATTAGAGAGTCTTTGACCATGCAACAAGACTATATGATCAAAAACTATGGCTTGTTCAATTCTTGTTGCGTGTTAAAGTACCTTAAGGCAAGTTCAAGAAGAAAAAGAGCGAGCGACGACGAGCGGTCGTTATCGGTCAATAAAGATAAGAGTGAACCATATGAACTTGGAAGTAATCTTATCTTAGGCATAACTAATCCCATGAATCTGCAAATAATGAAACCATTTATCCCTTTCTCAGTACCAATACTAAGCTTGATGCCGCGGGAGGTTGATGAACATCACCAAGGAATCAAACCCATATATAATTCAACAAACACATCACGCAAAACATATTATACATTTGAGTTTTAATTATGGACAAGTTTTGGTTTAGTGAGATATGAAAAAAGGAATATTCAACCTTGCCATGAGGATAACAAGCAAGTAGAATGATGAAGTACATATTTTTGTGAACTATTTGAGTCATAATGACTTCATAAAAAAAAAAAACGAGAATTTAATAGTAATAAACTATTATGATAGGATAGTTCAAATGAAAGGCTTTGTAATCTGAGTCTAATCTTTAATTTGCCTCCCTTCCCCTCCTGCATAATGTTCATTGAGACAAAAGTCTCGACATGTTTTCATTAATTGTAGAACGTTAAAAGTAGACGGGCTCACTATTGGTCAAGAAAAATAAGAGTGAACCATGAACATGAAGTAATCTTATCTTAGGCATAACTAATCAGTTGAAATTATTTATACCATATTTACTCTGTATCAATGGTTTTAGCCAGAAGGCAAAAAGAGTAACATCCTCGTAGAACTTTAAAAGTAATTTTATAGTATTAGAGTAATCTTATTTAAAGAGAGAATGAGTAAATGAAAGACAAACATGAGGCTTTGTATATTCATCTTTAGCCTCTCTCCTCCTCCGACGTATTGCTCACTAATTCGCTTCATGTGAGACAAGTCTCGATATGTTTTCATTTTTCATTACATCGACGCTTTTCCAAATCGCTATCTTTTCCTTTCCCCTTGAAGATGCTAAATCGTGGAGTTACAACTCAGCCATCAAGGGGGAGATTGTTAGTATATTTATGATGGTGCTGAGTTGTGTAGTTCTTGGAACATGGTGTGATACAGCCAATGCAACAGGTCAAACACATATACTGAGTCAGAATAATCACAGATGCGGTGAACAGTATTGAAGCTTGAGGATCATCTAAGAAAGTGTTTATTGGATATAACGTACGAAAACAGATGTTTGTTAGGATTCTAAAATTCAGTCATCAAAGGGGAGATTGATAGTGTTATAATGTTATGCTGACTGATTTAAGAAGACTGAAGCAGATGCTGAAATAGAGAGTTGAGCCGATGCAGAAATGCTGATGCAGATACTAAGACAGAAGCTGATTCAGATACCAAGACAGAGAGCTGAACTGATGCAGATGCTAAGACAGAGAGTTGATCAAGTTATCGACACAAAACAGACGGATGTTGTGGTGCTAAATCTAATGGAGATCGTGTTATATAATCGACACAAAAGGGGTTCTTGTTCGAAACTTCTTCCCCAAGAAAAACAAAGGAAGAAAGGTCATGTGGGCCAAAACTCAAGGTAAGCCCAATTACTTGTAACGACTTGAAGTGCGGTTTGAGTCGTAGGGTTTTTGGCTCTTGAATATAATTAAATACCTAGAGATGTCTCATAAAGACTTACGACGGCTAGGGTATTGTTTGAGAGATGCACATGTGTGGCGTCGTCCCACCAGACAGATAAGACATAAATCTACAAGGTCTGTTGGTGGTTATTCTATGGAGACCATAATCTTCAGAGAAGACGCAGCCTAGCAGAAGCTTTGAGGTATTATGGAATCTATGTTGATTAGAGCGTTATATCACAACGGTATATCGTTCGGTTAAATTCATGTAGAAAAGAATGGTCGACATCATGTGTGTGTTGTCCATATGCAAGTGTAATTGCTTTCTTATTCTAGTGGATTTGATTCTGGACTAGGTCCCGAGGAGTAGGAAAAACCGAACCTCGTTAAAAATCTCTGTGTCTCTCTACTTTATGCTCTTCATGCTTAGTACGCTTGTGCATCATAAAAACGTATAGGAATAGCACACATCTAGCAATTTCACCCCTCCTGCAGGTTGCTTGATTTGCACTAAACTTGGAATATAAGACCACAGATTTGACGACCCAGAATATAGGTGTTCAATTTCTCCGTCAAGATCCAATGCTCTAAAGTATCCATCCTCTCCAATGATGTTAACTTTGTGGCTATTCTCGTTATCAAAACCAATCACGACTCTCTTCTTTTCGTCAAGGAAGAAAATTTCATATAAAAATGGAACATAAATGTTAAAATCCGTTTGGAGTCTCAAGAACTTGCTCCACAACATTTGTTCGGTCTCAATCTTAGTCGTGATCCATAAGTCACACACAAATGGATTTGCATAGTCCTGAAGTAAACCGCAAGCTTCTCTTCTTTAACACAAGATAAAACCATATAGTCATAAAAACCAACACTAAACGGCATAGATATAAGCGGGCCAAATCTCTCACTTGTGAAATCAAAACGGATTAAGAGTTTATAATATGTGTAGACTTCTCTATAATCTGTGTACCTTTCTGCAGCACACCAGTAAATGTTTCCCTTAAGAGAAAGGCCATGGCCAGAAAACGCTATACGGCAATGTGGAGTGACATCTAGGGTCGTCCATAAATCAGAGTCAAGATCATAAATTTCATACGAAAAGAATGGCTTTTCGGATGCGTTGTAGTAATAACCGTCTATAAACCTCAATAGTTTGTAGCTACGAAAAGATTCCTTATTCACGTATCCGAGAGCGTTAGAGAACCTATCACATCCGTATGGGAGATGAGAATATCTAGGTTCGATCCACCTTGGTTGCCCTAAATACGGATTCCAAACCACAAGCCTAGAATCATCTTTCAAGATGCATAGCAATAAACCCTCGCAAAGAAAGATCTCTGATATCTTGATTTGTAAGTTAAGGCAAGTAAGTTTGGCTCTATGCTCTGTATATGGATCTCCATTGAGAACAATGCTCTTTAAATAAATATTGTTACCCATCAACACGATCATCTGAGACTCTCCTTCCTTTGTTGCGGCTAAGGTTTTACCAATGTGCAGCTTCGTAAAGTTCTGAGTTTTGGATAAATCGTTCCAGCTTTTGCAAGTTAATTGAACTGCTCTCATATATATATATTTCAAAGGAACCCTAGAGAGAATCTCATTTACCAAATCACCTGGAAGATTAGAGATCATCGTCTTCATTGTTTCAATTTGCAACAAGTGCAAAATTCTTTCTTAGTTTCCTTTGATTTAGGGCGTGTTCGTTTCATCATCCAGATGGATCATCTGGATGAATCTGACGGATGATGTTCGTTTAGGACAATTTAGCGGATCATCGAGATGAAGCAGTTGAATGACTTTCTTAAAATTCATCCGAAAAACACGGAATCATCTGGCTGAGTCTTGATGGTGCATTCGGCTGGAGCTGGTTCAGTCAAAAATCTAAATTGTCTAAAATACCCTTACTTAATTAAAAGAATTACACCAGAAACCACCTTATTTCTTCTTCCTCTTCTCTGTATCGACAAAACAAAAAGCCCTAAATCGAAGAAGCTCTGACCTAGATTCTCTTGCTCCGGTCAAGCTCCGATCTCCGGCGAAGAATCTCCGACAAAGAAGCTCCAATATTCTGACGAAGAAGCTCTGATACAAGATGTACATCAACCATTAGAGGTAAGCTTCGATTTCTTTCTATAACTTCGTTTTGTAGCTCCGGAACTCATCCATATCAACGAGTCCGAATCTGGGTTTTCGATTTTCAATGCTGAAGTTTCAATAGTTCAAGTCTCAGTTCTTATGGTGTTTAGCTTTATAAGCTTGGTTTAGTTTGATGCGTAATGTTGTTTGTAAGAGAAAAGTGGTATGAGGGTTCTTTAAGTATGTTCTTTGTGATGCTACATTAGCTCAATTTGAGGTTATGTGTTGATGTGGTGTAGAAAGTCTCAATTTTGTTGATCTAAGTGTCTTTTTATTCTGACAAAAACTTGAGTTGTTTGATTGATTGCCTTGTGTTCAATTTTGTTTTGCTGGCAAAGAACTTATGTGTGTATTTTTGGAATTTGTTCAGAGGAATTATGTTTTCTGCCAAGTAATACTAGAAGGTATGTGATCTTTGTCTTATGCAATTTTTCTCGTGTTGTTACTAATCATCACTCAGTTGCTAACCTTGAAGCTGTGAGAGCGAGACTATAAGAAAAAAGGGGTTCGTGCTTTTCTATGAGAAGTAAGTGGACTTGAGTTGTGTTCGTTTCTCCATTTGACAGATTCATCCAACTGATCCATTTAACATGTCCATCTGGATGATTCATTCGACTGTTGTTCGTTTCGTTTTTAGTCGGTTCATTTGACTGGATCATCCGAATGAGATATTGTTTGTTTGCTCATCTCCATCTCCATCCAGATGATTTGTAAAAAGACAAATACCTAAAATACCCATGCTTTTATCTAATTTTCTTTTCATTATTACTTATAAACATATTAATTTTAATTCTTAATCTAAAATATATTTAAAAGTAAATAGTTTGCAAATAATAATTTTTAATATTTTATAAATTTATTTTGATCACCTTAAACTCATATAAAATATAATAAATTAATAAAAATGGTTTATATAAAATTTATTTTGGTTACATAAAATTCATATAACATACAAAAAGAGTTATATAAATGAATAAAATTTGTTTTTGAAAGGTATAAATAGCATCCTATAAATTAAAATCCAAATAGCATTTATGAGTAAGTTTATTATCAAGAAAATAAAAAAGTCTAACAACAAAAATACAATATAAAGATAATGAAAAGTTTGATGCTACACAAATATTGTGTAAATGCTAAAGTTTGATGCAACATAAAGATGATGAAAAGTTTCATGCTACACATAACTTATAAATGCAAATATTAAGCTTTCGTCTTCAGTCTTGAACCTTCACTCTTCGGTCTTGAACATTCACTTGCTGCATTCATAAACAAATCAATAAGCCAAAAAGCCAAAAAACCAAAAAGTATACTATAATATAAACAATAAAACTAAACTTTTATTGATCAAGAAGTGAGTTTTAATGATCAAGAACATATATTTTACCACCAAAATTAGAAAGCAACTTAATTTCAAACCTGAAACGAAGAAACCAGCTCTGGGATTTGGAACACAAATGAAGCTAGCATACATCAACTCAACTGCGAAATCAATGGCAGGTTTACAAGAATCATGAGCACAAACTGTATTAACACAAGTTGAAACCTCGGTAGGAAAAGGCTTTAACCTCCCAGTATAGATATAGTTCAAGAAATGCAGAAACGCCTAACGCCCCACATTTCCATAAGGTAACAAATCTTTCATTTGGTATTTTGGTTTTATCTCACTCTTTGCATTACTATCTTTATCTTTCTTGAACAGCTCAAGAAAAAACTTGCTTTTATGCCTTATTGTGGTTGAAGTAAGAAGGCACATAAACCCTAAAGAAATAAAGTTGGGCCAATTGTGGTCTTTAGGATTTTTTCTGAGACAACTCCTCAAACCTCCCTTTTGCTCAACACAGAAGCTGAAACCTCCCCCATTTAATTTGAATTTCTTTTTGAATTTTTTTTAATGTCTAAATTAAGTATTTTACCCTCTTATCCTTACAAAATCAAGATAATTACTCAAAAAACCTGGGTTATAACCACCCACCCAAGATCTATCGGATCTAAAGCAAAACATTAAAAGAAAAATACTTAAAACTAAAATAAAAACATAAAATTAAACTAAGAAAAATATCATTTCATCATCGTTCATCGTCTTCTTCTTCTTCTTTTCAACTGTGGCGGCGATGAACGGCGACTGTGATAAACGGCGACGGCAAAGCGGGAGATCCCCAGAACCAACTCGAAAAGAAGAAACGACGGCTAATTCATTCGTTATCTGTTAAAACTTGATTCAATCCCTAAAATCTAAGAAATTTTTGAAAACAAAACTGATATCTTAAATCGATTTTGTGAAACTTGAGAAATTGGGTATTCGATTATTGTGTTTGATTGATAAGAAAGATGGGTCTAAAAACAAGCTTTGGAATGATAATTTGCGAATTCTGGGTTTATGTTCGTATTTGAACTTATGGGTATAACTAGAATAACTAGGTAAAACCACAAAGAGAGAAAAACAGTTTTCGCACAGATTTTATGCTCAGATTACGGGCCACTTTTGAAGATCTTTCCGATATCCAAATTCAACGAGGTTGGTGTCTATAGAAAGATTGAAGAGTCTAGTTTCACTTTCAACTAGAATTTCTCAATTCCGATCAGCCAATCCGAAGTTATGTAGAAAATACTAAAGGTATATCCTAAAAGAAAAGCAGTTTTCGCACAGATTCTATGCTCAGATTACGGACCACTTTTGAAGACTTTCCCATATCCAAATTCAACGAGGTTGGTGTCTATGGAAAGCTTGAAGAGTCTAGTTTCACTTTCAACTAGAATTGCTTAATTCCGATCAGCCAATCCGAAGTTATGTAGAAAATACTGAAGGTATATCTTAAAAGAAAAGCAGTTTTCGCGCAGATTCTATGCTCAGATTACGGACCATTTTCAAAGACTTTTGCGATATCCAAATTCAACTAGAATTTTTTTAATTCGGATCAGTCAATCTCAAGTTATGAAAAAAACACTGAAGACATATCTTGCAGACGCGAGATAACTAGTATAACTAGGTAAAACCAATTAGGAAAAAAAATCAGTTTTTACACAGTTTACGGGACACTTTTGAAGACATTTCCGATATCCAAATTCAACTAGTTTGGTGTCTATGGAAAGCTCAAAGAGTCTAGTTTCACCTCCAACTGGAATTTTTTAATTCTGATTAGCCAACCTAAAGTTATGAAGAAAACACTGAAAACATATCCTGCAGACGCGAGATAACTAGTATAACTAGGTAAAACCAATTAGAAAAAAAACCAGTTTTCACACAGTTTACGGGACACTTTTGAAGATATTCCCGATATCCAAATTCAACTAGTTTGGTGTCTATGGAAAGCTCAAAGAGTCTAGTTTCACCTCCAACTGGAATTTTTTAATTCTGATTAGCCAACCTAAAGTTATGAAGAAAACACTGAAAACATATCCTGCAGACGCGAGATAACTAGTATAACTAGGTAAAACCAATTAGAAAAAAAACCAGTTTTCACACAGTTTACGGGACACTTTTGAAGATATTCCCGATATCCAAATTCAACTATTTTGGTGTCTATGGAAAGCTCAAAGAGTCTATTTTCACCTCCAACTGGAATTTCTTAATTCCGATCAGCCAATCTCAAGTTAAGAAGAAAACACTGAATACATATCCTGCAGACGCGAGATAACTAGTATAACTAGGTAAAACGAAATAGAAAAAAAAAATCAGTTTTCACACAGTTTACGGGCCACTTTTGAAGACCTTCCTGATATCCAAATTTAACTAGTTTGGTGTCTATGGAAAGATTAAAGAGTCTAGTTTCACCTCCAACTGGAATTTCTTAATTCCGAATAGCCAATCTCAAGTTATAAAGAAAAAACTGAAGACATATCCTGCTAACGCGAGATAACTAGTATAACTAGGTAAAACCAAATAGAAAAAAAAAATCAGTTTTCTCACAGTTTACGGGCCACTTTTGAAGACCTTTCAGATATCTAAATTCATCGAGTTTGGTTTCTTTGGAAAGCTTGAAGAGTCTAGTTTCACTTCCAACTGGAATTTCTCAATTCTGATCACCAAATCTGAAGTTATGAAGAAAACATTGAATACATATCCCACAGATGTGAGATGAACTAAGCTGAAGAGATTGTCTCCTATCATCCGCGATTTACAAGCCCAAATCCAACGGTTTATTCTCCTAATAAACAAGGTCTGAAGCTTACTAAATCATGAAAAGTCCATTGCCAAAATCCAACGATGGAGATGAACAAGTCAATGTAAGTATAAACAACGATGGCGATGAACAACACTTGAGAAATAACGACAATGAACAACGATGTCTGAAACAATCTCAAGAAAAAGAAAGAAAAGGAGATACTGATGATCGTAATGGAGATACTGATGATCGTAATTTAACTAGTTTATTTGATCTCATTCGTTTTGTACAACTTAGTAAAACTGATAATCGTAATGGTACAACTACGTAAAAAGTTGAACATCCATAAAATAATTTTTAAAGAAAACAAAAGAATGTGTTCACTAGTAAACATCAAAAGTAATGTTTAATTGTTTACAAAGAATGAAATTTTTAAAAATATATGAATTTTGGGTTGTTATGTGAGAACCTAAACAAGTGTTTCCATATACTTTAAAGGTCACTTTGTAAATAATAACCAAGTTAGGATGACAAAGTTGTAAAATTACAGGTTTTACACNCATATACTTTAAAGGTTACTTTGTAAATAATAACCAAGTTAGGATGACAAAGTTGTAAAATTGCAGGTTTTACACATATGAATGCATAAAAAACTTATAATTGTATGTTAATAAACTTTAATCAACTGTAAAACTAAAAATTATATTTTTAATAGTGAGTAAAACTAATTAAATGGAAAAATCACAAAAGTACAACTATTTGTAACTTTGGTACTACTATTATACTGAGTATAA
The DNA here is from genome assembly GCA_900406355.1 of Erysimum pusillum. Classification (NCBI taxonomy): domain Eukaryota; kingdom Viridiplantae; phylum Streptophyta; class Magnoliopsida; order Brassicales; family Brassicaceae; genus Erysimum; species Erysimum pusillum. The sequence goes on from OVBW01003289.1 coordinate 10,385, forward strand.
CTATGTGTGAACACACAGTG
>OVBW01003294.1:0-10399 GCA_900406355.1 Erysimum pusillum
ATCCTTGCTGTGGATCGGTCGATCCTCCTTCATTTCTTCACGATTGGCCCATTTGCACTCTTATTTGATCCAAAATCCTTTCTTTTCCAATGTTCTCTCTTTAGTCCTGTAAAACACTAAGTAAAGCAAATAGTCCTAATATCTATCTAATATAGGTTAGTTGACTCAAAATACAATCCTAAAACANTTAAAAATAATAAATATGAGACTCATCAAAACCTTCCGACTTCCACCGTGTAGATATTCATATTCTCGTTGTAGATCTACAGTTGGGTGTCCAATTGTGTAGATCTACATAATCGTGTGCATGAGTCTCGTGCGAGTACATCTACAATCTTATTTTAAAATTTTATACCTTTCAGGAATATGCCACATTAGGAGCTCCCTTGCCGGTTATTTGAGGACAAAGAAGAACCTTTTGGAGACAGGGTGAATCAGTACTTCAAACTCAACATGCTACGGGTTGTCTTGAAGGCTTTACAGGCATCGAATATTGAGAGGATTAGAACGTGTTTCGAGAAATTACTCGATCTCTACTCTTAAAGGGATGACATCTAGGTTGTGTTTACGGAAAAACCAATCAAGTTAATTTGTGATTTTCCGGCACCGTTTTTGGGTTATCAATTTTGTCTATTTTTCATTATAATATATGAGGGATGCAGACTTTCACCATGTTAATTTCTCTCTAAGTTCAAATAGATATGCATTTCGTGATCTAGATCTATTTGTAGTTGTCAAACGACTGTGTATATATGCATGTTGTCTCCTCGGAGTAGATCTATAAGAATAATTTTGTAATTGATTGTCATATATATAGGATTTATCACACTTTTTGTTAGTTTTCGTCTTCGATCAATGGTTCAACGACAGAAACTTGCTTACAGTAATCAGGCCCAGCCCGTCCATAAAGCATGTTGCTTTAGGCCACATAAAAATATAATTATTTGTAGGCCACATATTTCGAAAACTTAGCATTAGTCCGGTGGTTAGGCAATATCTAATTGAAACTTTGGGCGTGTGTTCGACTCCCAAGTTATCGTATTTATTTTTCTCACGCATTTCCTTGTTTTTTTTTTTCTCCTTTTTGGTCCACTTTACGTGGTTTTTTCCTGTTTTTTTTTCTTCCTTTTTTTTTCTTTCCCTTTTCACTTTGATATACATTTTCTTTTTATTTTTTTTTCATTTGGTTTATTCCTTTTTTAACAATAAAGGTTTTCCTTAAAAAAAAAAATCTTTAAATATTTGGTTTAACTTGACTATTAGGGATTATAATATTTTTAACTTCTTCAAACAAAATCAAATTTTTTTTAGAAATTCGAACTCTAATCACTGCCGTTGTTGGATAAACTATTAAATATTAATATATTAATTTTAAAAAAAATATTTTAAATATATTTTAATATTTTAATGATAATTTTTTTATATTAGTTTTCATATATAAAATTATATTACAATATTTTAACACGCTTTAGGCCACCAAAATCCAAGGACCGGCCCTGACAGTAATGGTAACTAATCAATGTTATTATTATGATAAATCTACTTAAGATCCGATGATAATTTGACAAAATCTGATGAAGATCTGGTGATAATTCAACGAAATCCGGGGAAGATGTAGAAAAACCGATAAAATTTACAATACAATTATAGTTTGGTGTCTACTTGCGATGCGCTGCTATGCTCATATAGATCATATATATATTAATATCATTCTATATATGTGTTTATATGTATATAAATGTTAAATAACGCTCTATATACGTATTTACATGGTTATAAATGTTAATAATGTGTTATATATTTCGTATGATATATGTATGTAATATGTAGTATGTATATAAATGTGTTTACATGTATACAATATTAATCGTGTAATATATGTTTGTATCGTGTTAAAATTTCTCTAATTTAAATTTAATCACTTTTCAATGTCATATAATTGTTTACTTAACATACCAAACTAAAAAAATACTTTTCAAACTTTTGACCCAACGTGATAACTATATTATTGGATGTTAACATGCAACAAAAAAATACATTTCTAACTATATTATCTGCCAATTATTAATATGTGTTTAAATGTATACACATATTAAACAAAACTCTATATACGTATTTACATGTTTATAAATGTTAATAACACCTTGTATATCGTGTCATATTTGTATGTAGTATGTATATAAATGTGTTTACATGTAGACAATGTTAAAATTGTGTAATATATGTTTGTATCGTGTTAAAATTTCTCTAAATTAAATTTAATCACTCTTCAATGTCATATAATTCTTTACTTAGCACACCAAACAAAAAATTACATCTCTAACTTTTGAGCCAACGTGATAACTATATTATTAGATGTTATGTCCAACCAAAAAAAATACATCTTTAACTATATTATCAGCCCATTATTAAATTTAACATCATTAAATCTAACTATATGGCCGTCCATAAATACATGTTAACTCATTCTCTCTATCGCCGCGTAAAACTCGCCTCACCTGAGCCGCATATATTGCCAGCGCTCCCAATGTCAACAATTTCTCCTACGTGCATCAATTTGGTTCTTTCAAAATTCTTTCCATGCAAGATGGAGGTCATTAGATCAACATTTTAACGCCATGTCTTCGACCCTGAAATATTATGTCGCTCACCTAATTAAGTTTGAAAATTACGTCTCTGACATAAATTTCTCTAATTATTATGTGAAAGAAAGAGAATATTAAAAAAAAAAAGAGAGAAGATGATGTGGAGTATGTTAGAAGTGAAAAAAAACGGGTGTTAATAAATTTATTATTGTTGATAGTTTAAAACTAGTTACTATGAACCTGTTGAATTTTTAATCCAACTATTTAATCCTACAATGGAAGGCTCAGTTTGGCTCAGAGTCGCAGCGACAGCGACCAAAAACCCAAAAATAGCCTTCAGCACTCCTTTATCTCTTCTTCATCTCTCTTTTCGTTTGTGGATGCGACATGAATTTCATGATTTCAGAAACGTCGTAAATAACAACGACCTCACACCAAGCTGTTTTGTGAAGTAGCGTCCATCGCTCGATCTTTAATTTTAATTTAGCGGCGTCTTCAATCCTTATTTAAGGAGTTCCTTGGTTATTATTTTGTGTCGCCCGTCGGAGTCGCTGCGATCGTAAAATAAACACGACCGAAGTGTTGAAAACTTAAAAAAGCTGATGTGGATTTACTTGAGTTGAAAAGATTTAACCCGTTGAGAAGCAAAAAATTGAAAACAATTATTTTTTTTATATCAAAATTAATCATTTTTTATACTTCATAAATAGTTATTTTGTTCATTTTATTTGGTCACAACAAAATATCTGTTTTTTTTAGTGAAATGTATCCTAACACCAACCCTTTTAATATCCAAAATTCTACTAATTACCCTTTTCAATACCCAAATCCCAATAGTTATCAATTTTACACTACAGGAAAACTGAGTATTCATAGCGTCCATTAATCGCTATCGTAACCTACAATAGCGTTTTTATAAACGCTCTATATACGCCCGCGATAATAGGTCAGGGCCTTTTAATAGCGTTTGAAGACACGCTATTGTATTGGAATGTAATATAGCGTTGTATTGTGTGCTATCTTTGAATTTAACTATAGCAATTACTTTTCGTTATGAATTAGTTTTAACATTCACGATTTTTTATTTTATATAGCAGTTTGATTTTTTATGTGTAGCGTTTGGGAAATGCTATTTTAAGAGTTTAGAATTATTTTATGAATTTTGGAATTTCAGATTTTTTTTAAAGATATGTTCAGAAAATTTGTGAAAAATATATAATTCATAAACTAGTCAAAGTACACAACATTTGTATTTGTAAATAATTTTAAAATTTTTTATACGTATAATCAACACAAATTATACTATCATATGCTGAGAGCCAATAACAAGAGATTATTCGGATCGTTGATGTGGCAAACATCTAACCGTTGTTCATTTGCTTCAAACTTAATCTAAACTGTTAATCATATTTCTCTTTATATGGGTTTGGCCGGTCCAAAACTCAAAATATTGGATTAATGACGTGGACACAAATCGAACCATCTACAACAACAAATCCCATCCGTTAATTCTTAAGCAATTTTCTTTATATCAGTAATTCTGTACCAACGTTTCAATCTTCTGTTACATCTTCTCTTCTTTTTGGTACTTATGTCTCTCTCTCAGCCACCGCGAGAACCAAGGGATGTTGCTTCCAGTCTCTCGCGATGATGCAGCTGGCCGAATCTGGGGATTATATCGCTCTGGCAAACAAACCAAACCAGATCCGGTCTCTCGCGATGATACAGTTGCCAAGATCTGGGGATTATATCGCTCTGGCAAACAAACCAAACCAGATCCGGCGTTAAGACCATCATCGAGATACAAATCGACCAAGAATCACCCCAAAACCCCCCACGACCCTCCACCCAAACTTGTTCCACTCTGCAACAAATCCCTCACCGGCCTCTGCTTCCGCCGTTGACTCTGACTCTGGCGCCTCCATCTCCAGCTCGTCGCTCCATGCCGTCGACTACGACTCCGGCGAATCCACCATGTCTCACTCTACCATCGACTAGGATTCCGGCAAGTACACCACATGTCATTCTGCCGTCGACTATCATTCCGGCAAGAACACCGCATCTTGTTCTGCCGTCGACTATGACTCCGGCAAGCACACAGCATCTCCTCCGTCGTGCTGTCATCTCTCCACCATCTCTAGCCAGCCGCCACGTTTCCACCATCTCGAACTCAGCCAAAGCAAAATTAGGGTTCTCTCTGGAAGGCCTTGCTTTCAAAACTGGCCCATCAACTTCTTCAAGGCCCAAGCCCATAATTTGTGCTCCAATTATTAATGAGACTAAGCCCAGGTCTGTTAAGTCACCTCTCTTTCTTTTGTCGATCAGTAACCAATGTTTAGGTCGAATTTTGATTCTCAAATGTCGAAGACACCATTTGAGGCAGAATTCACCTTCGTTGCTATTGGTCTTCAATCGTACACTGAGAACCCTTGGTTTAGTTTCAAATATGGTTATGAGTTTGGAAGAAGATTGGAAAAAAACAAAAGTGGATAGCAAGAAGATCTTCGCTCAACCACACCAATCTCTCACAGAGGCCATAATCTCAAGGAAGCCACCGATCAACATGATAGGAATCATTGGAGACATACTTAGTATTGCTAAATCCTTTAATGATCTCTCTTTTAGATTCATCCCAAGATCCGAAAACATTTTTGTTGATAATCTTGCACGAATAGCCGTACGGTCGATGACCTTAGGCCACAACATCTCTTTGTATTTCTGTTTCTTTTAATGAAAGTTATCTTTCCAGGACCCAAAAAAAANTACTGTTTTGTGATTTACTCGTATGTTGTTTTGTTAATATTGAGTATCATATTTTACGTTTGACATTTAGTTGTAACTTTTACATACAATAATTAATTTGGATTATTACTTTGTAATTTTACTTTTCTAATAATTTGTATATATTTGTAATATTGTAACAACTTTTTCCTAAAACAATAGATTTAAATGAAATCTGAAAAGTCATCAAACAAGTTTGAAACATGAAAATAGTCATCACGCACGTTTGAAAATAGTCATCACGCACGTTTGAAAATAGTCATCACACAAGCTACATGTTATCTGACTTTACTATATTCAGCGTAGAACAAAAAACAAAACAAGTCTTAGACAAATTTGATTTTGTCATTTGGCCAAGCCACTATGCTGCCAACTGCATCTGACATGAACTGGAATTCTGAAGTTGTTCTCCACACCCCTGCATCATCAATTATCGGAACTTGTACCATCACCTTACTAGCGTTTGGACCTAATGGGGCATTATGGATACGATCTGCTGGATCAGATGAAAAAACTTGGCCTTCTGCAACACGTATTTTCGACTAAACTTTAACCATCTACTATGTGTATCCTTCCCACACACTATGCATGCTTGTTTCCCTTTCACTTTACATCCAGATAGTGTCCCCAACGCTGGATAATATGTGATACTCCACAATAGCAAAGCTCTATTAATGGTGCTAGATATACATCAATATTGTTGCCAGGTGTAGTTGGACCAGGGATGAGCATGGTCAACATGATATTCTCTGAACTCATACACCTAGTTGGAGGCATGTTGTAGTTTACTAAAAACACTGGCCATGTACTATAATTGGTACTCTCCATAGAGAAAGGATTCATACCATCTGTAGATAGACCAAGTCGAAGGTTTCTCGGCTCAGCAGCAAAATCTGGCCATTTATTATTCACTTGAGCCCACGTCAATGAATCCACTGGGTGTCGCATTATACCATCTGAACTAGCATTGTTGAAATGCCAACGCAATTCCTCTGCCATTCTTTTTGATCTAGACATCCTTTTGAATCTCTCCTTGATGGGAAAATACCTTAGCACTTTCACTGGAATCCCCTTCTTCTCCTCACCAGTGTGTTTATCAAGTTCCCATCTAGATGCACTACATCTTGGGCAGCTTTCCAGTTTTTCATATTCCTTTCAATAAAGGATACAATCGTTCTTGCATGCGTGGATCATATCATAGCCAAAACCAAAAATCTTCAAAAACTTCCTCATCTCATCTGTGGACTTAGGAAGCACATTATCTTGAGGAAGCATATCATGAACCAATGCCAAAAGCTGATCAAAGAAGTTTTCTGACATCTCACTCTTCACTTTAATGCAGTAAAGCCCCATGATTGCAGAAACTTTCGTGTGATTGGGACTCGTTGCGTATAAAGGAGTTTCAGCATCTTTTAATTTCTTCTTAAACTCTGAATCTTCTGTAGTTTCACAACCCTCAGACTGATCTTCAATGTGGTCTACTTGCTGTGAACTGTCCTCATTATCAAAAGCTGTCCTAATCAACTCATAAGCCTCAGATTCAGAATTCTGAAAATCACCCCTGTTAGTATTCCTTACATCCCCATGATTACTCCAACATGCATTTCTCTTGTACTTATGATCCATCCCCTTAATAATTAAATGATCTATTACTGTCTCAATAATCTGGTGACAAACATTCCGGCAATCTATGCAAGGACATAGCATCTCGACAGGATTACCCAATAACCTCATTGAATCTGTCACAAACTGTTTTGCTCCTTGCGTATACTCAAGGCTAGCTCTGTAAGTTCATAAAAATTATGAACATGAGATGTCAACATAAATCATCATCTTAGTTCTACTTAGTAATGAAATATTGATCAGATTCATACCTTGGTAGCCAAACCCATGCCTTATCCATTTTCCCACAGCTCCACACCAATTCATACAAGTATTTGTTACAAATACATCAATGAGACTCACATATATCAAACCACAACGAAAATTAACTATAAACCAAACAAACAGGAGAACAGTAGCTTACACTAACAGAAGATGCAGCAACAACAAGCTTCAATATGAAAGCAAAATCTGCAAAATTAAATAGAAAAATTCAGTCATAGAGTTGACATATCAAAGAAACCACAACGAAAACTAACTATAAACCAAACAAAGAGAATGACAGTAGCTTACACACTAACGATGTAGCAACAACAAGCTTCAAGATGAAAGCAAAATCTGCAAAAGTAAATGGAAAAATTCAGTATTATAGTCGATATATAAAGGAAAGCACAACGAAAAACTAATTTTAAACCAAACAAAGAGAATGACAGTAGCTTACACACTAACGATGCAGCAACAACAAGCTTCCGATTGAGAAGCAAAATCTGCAAAATTAAATGGAAAAATTCAGTCTTAGTGTCGATAAAAGACCCAAATTTATGAAACAATACAAGACCCATAAACTTCAAATCGATTTCAAACAACAACATATATAATCGACAGCCCCAATCAGATTTTACATCTTACTTTCAATTTCGACAGCTCCAAATCGAGTTTGATCGATGAAATTGAAGATGAAATATATTTGTTGTAGATCGAAACTGACAACAAAGATTGACAATAAGACAGCTAGTAATCGGTGATAGAAATCGAGAATCAGTGACAATGAAGGGTAGATTCGATGGTTTGTTACAGAGAAAGAAGAAAGTATCGTGGATTTAGGGAGACAAAGTAAAAGGAAAATTAGGAAAAGGTCAAAAGTGGATCTGATTTTTAACCACTTGTTTTTTTAACTTTTTTTTTTTTTTTTTCTATTTCGCGGTTTATCTTCGCGGTTTACTCTGCTATAACGTTTTTACCGAAAGAATCCACAAAAATGTGCGCGAGTCTAAAATTTGTTTTCCCGCTACAGATATCATAGCGTTTTCAATACCCAAACGCTATGAAAAGTTAATCGAGTCGTCAACTATAGCATTTTTCATAAAACGCTATCTAACAGTGCTATGAATACTCAGTTTTCCTGTAGTGTTAAAATCAATCTTCCAACAAATCCCAAAATATTCCAAATTATTGTTTTCCACCAAATTTCTTTATGTCGCTAGCTATTTCAAACTATCATCCATTTTATGGATCAATGATGTCAAGTTCATCTCGACTACCATCTTTTTCTCCTACTCTAGTGGATAATGAAATTATTTCGAATGTTGGAGCAATTGAAATTCCTGAATTTTCTACAAAAGTAACTCTTGGAGATATGAGCGATGTTAATGAAGCCACCCCAAATGTAGAATATTCAACTCCTGCCCGTCGGAAAATCCCCAAATGGACCACTAAACAAAATTTAGTGATATTGAGTAGGTATATCAAATTTGGAACAGACAGCGTTGTTGGCAAAAAAAAAAAAAAAGGTGAAACATATTGGAGTAAAGTTGCTGACTATTGTACTGAGCATTGCTCATTTCATCCTCCACACGACGGAGTTTCGAGCATAAATCATTTTAACTACATGAATCAAAAGTTATGCAAATGGATTGGTATTTATGATAACGCTAAAGTGTATGCAACAAAGCTGATGGTCATAATGATGTATTGGCAAAAACGCATGAATTATATTCAAATTCTACCAAAGACCATTCAATTTAATGTCGAAAAAGCACGTTGTTCGTGATTAACCATGTTATTGTAGTTAGATAGGTGGAAATATTGGTTCTGGAAGTGATTCCAATTATGTAGGATCTAGCACTCATCCAATAGAGAGAGATGCGGCTTAAAAAAAGGTAAAAAGAAATGCAAGGGCTCAACTTTGGTAGTATTCAACAAAGAGTGGAATAAATTCAAACAATTCGAGGAGAAAGAATTTGAACGATTGGAAATAATAGTCATGAGGCAAGAGGAGGCAAATCAATTGATGAAAGAAAGGACTCAAGCTAAGAAGATGAAGATGTTTTTGAAGCTAAGTGAAAAAGAGCTTCTCGACGACCGGAGCAAAGAGCTTTTGGAGAAGTTAAGTCACAATCTATTAGGAAATTCATTGTTGTCAAAATTCTGTTTGTATTTTGTCTTTTATAGTTTAATAATGTGTGTTTATGTGTTTGTTTGTTTGTACTTTAATAATTTGTGTTTGTCTCTATCTGCTTTAATAATGTTTGTATGTCTTTCTATATTTTAATAATTTGTCATTGTCTTTATCTGCTTTAATAATGTGTATGTATTTTTGTGCTTTTATTAGGAGAATTCAATCCTTATATATTAATTAGAACATCTCTTTTTTTTTTTTGCATTGCACCACACTAGACAAATTTTAGTTTCGTGTTAATTTATGGCTATATATTTTCTAACGTATACTATAAGATGTAGATGACTTAATGCAAAAACTTGTATTGGAGTGCAGATGGAAGATTCGTAGATTTATTTTTGTTAGTTATTTTAAAGTAGAAGATAAATTAACCTTTTTTTTGTTTTGTTTTTTTTTTTTAAATCTGTTCCTAACTTTTTGTGATTATGAGAACCACTTATATTTTAAAAGTTTACATGTTTAACAATATTGTTTTTAAATAATGATTAAGTAACGAAATATATTTCTTTTTTAACAATTAGATAATAAGTACAATTATATATATTTATCAATTAAATTTAATAAAATAATATTTTTTTCCGTTAAAACAATATTATATCGAATTTGTAAAGTAACATAAGCATAATAGAAAAAAAGAGGTATCACACCCATACTTGGCTAAATTGTGAGCAACAGTATTACAAGATCATCCTGTAAATCGGAAATATATATTGGAGAATTTCGAACCCCAAAATGAGATGTCTGGTAGTAAACTTGTTATTGATGCATCATTAGTTACACCATCGGTGTTATTTGTAAGTGTTTCACAATCGCCTTCAAAGAAAACAGACGTAAAGCCTCAAATCCAAGTTTGTTGTAAGGGAGCTAGCAGAGTTTTTCGTTTTGGTCTCTAAAGGAATGGCAGCATGGAATAATTTTGCTGCACCCCCAGCATTTTGGGGAGTCCATGGTGGTCCCATTATCCAACCACATG
>OVBW01003295.1:0-10397 GCA_900406355.1 Erysimum pusillum
TACTATATCTTTAATTATTCAGTCTTCTGTGGCTATACTTTTAATTCACCCATATATATAATTTCACAAATTTTTCTCTCACTTTGTAAAAACGTGCAAAAGGTTATGTTATTCACTTATTAATTATCAAGGGATTATTTGTATTTTTCTCAATTTTTGGTTACCAATAAATTTGTTTGCCTCGAGTGACCAGTATATATATTGAAGACTTGGTCTGATTCTCTTTCTTCTTTCTCAACTACTCTCTCTCTCTTACTTTCGTGTATTTTCTCTCTCTAGGGTTTCGATTTCAATTTTCTCCACTGAACCCGCGATTTAACCGAACCTTCACCCTCCGTCGTCATCACAGCAAATCAACGGAGCTTACTTGTTCAAAGAACTCTGGATGTTGTTTCCGATTCTCCGGAAGCTTTGTGTTCTCTAGGTGATTTCTCAGATATTGGATGCTCTTGGTGAGTTTTCGCACTTGTGACTGATACGCCTTGATTTGGTGTCGAGATGTTTTCGAGAAGAGGACGAATTTCAAATGTTCTGCTTAGATTTCGTTGATTCGTCGCTTCTAGGGTTTTCTTCTTCTTCTGTTTGGTACTCGAGAAAAGTTGGAGAAAAGAACCGAGTCTATGTGGATCTCTTGCTCTGCTTTGGATCTTATTTGCTTCAATTTTCGGATTTGTTTCTCTATATAGAGAAAATTAGGAAGGGATTTTGAGTTTTCATTGGGTTCCTTCTGGTCTCTGTTGCCTTTATCCCGCGGCTGCTAATTTCTTGCTTTTCTCATGCCTTTCTTCAGACATGACTTAGGTAGCTTCTTGCATAAGAAGGAGGTGTTAGGTTAATGCTGTTCATTTGCCCTTGAATGGTTGCTACGATGGACTTAAATGCATCACCCCAACCCGAAGAAGATGATGAACCCTATGTGAGACATCTAGAAGACTATTCGTCGCGGGATGACCGGATAGAGTCTGCAGTTGAAATCGCAAGACGGGTACTATAGATTTTCTTCACTCAACATTGATTGATGTAGCCACCATGATGCAGGACACTCTAGGAAACAATTAACTAATGTCATCATTTATGTGGCATCTCTAATAATTGATCCCCACAAAATTTCTTAATTTCCCCGACCCTGAGTCTGAGGATGGATTTTCTTTTGTTTCAGGAACGTGAAGAGAGAAGGAAACGAATGAGATATGACAAGCCAACACATAACTCTCAGCCAGTTTTCCGAGATCCATATTATCAGAATCGAAATAATAAAGCTTATGATAGATACAAGATCCCTCAAGGTGATATTCTTTTGCCGAATTAATGCTTATCATTTCGTGGCTATCATTTACTCCCAAGTATAAACGGCTTCTAAAATCTTTTGGCTGAAAAACATTTAGCTAGTATGTGTTCTTTTCTTTCCCTTTAGGCCAATTCTTTAAATAGGGTGACACTTTGACAGCATGTCCAATATCACAGGTTGGCTAGATTGCCCTCCTTCTGGGCATGAGATAGGATTCCTCGTTCCTTCAAAAGTTCCCCTGAATGAATCTTACAATAGTCATGTACCTCCTGGAAGTAGATACTCGTTTAAACAGGTGATCCATAACCAGAGGATAGCTGGGAGAAAGGTAATTTGTGGACTTTCTTTCTCCTTACTTTGTTGAAAACAGGTGTATGTATCCTTGTATATGCAACACTAGTATGTCTGTGATCTAAGTTATTGTGTATTGTCACTGTTATTTTCAGCTTGGTCTGGTGATTGATTTGACAAACACAACTCGTTACTATTCTACGACAGACTTAAAGAAAGAAGGCATTAAGCATGTGAAGGTAAATGGAATACACACTGGTCTATACCCAAATCTTCCGTAACGGCTGTAGCAGTTGGTTTTATCTTTCTTTTTTTTTGCTTGTAGATTGCATGCAAGGGTCGTGATTCAGTGCCAGATAACGTGTCTGTCAACACGTTTGTCAATGAGGTATTTTTTTTGTAACCAAAATGAATCATAAATGTTTACTTGAAATTGTGTTTTATTCTCTTGATTTTCATATAGGATCAATTTTGTCTTCTGTTAGTATCTCACTAAAGAATGTGTCTTCAGGTTAATCAGTTTGTCCTAAATCTAAAACACTCAAAAAAGTATATTCTCGTCCACTGTACACATGGGCATAATCGGACAGGGTTTATGATAGTTCACTATCTTATGCGATCCGGGCCGATGAATGTTACACAGGTGAGTATTTTTCACTTCTCTCGTTGTATTTTTGCACTTATGTACCTCCTAAGCGTAAAGAATCTTATAAAATTATGGCTTCTGTCAGGCATTAAAAATCTTTTCCGACGCCCGCCCCCCTGGGATCTATAAACCTGATTATATTGATGCTTTATATTCGTTTTATCACGAAATAAAACCTGAAAGCGTCATTTGCCCTTCAACTCCGGAATGGAAGAGGTCTACTGAGCTTGATTTAAATGGTGAAGCTTTGCCAGATGATGATGATGATGATGGCGGTCCAGCTGGTCCTGTGCAAGTAAGCTCGGTGCCAGAAATGACTTTTTAATTAGCTGATCATTTATATACAGAAACTCTCATTCCAAGGAATTTGTTACGCGTTGTTTTATGCTTCAGACGTGCCTTTTCCTTGTTAGTTAGGCTCAACCATCTAAAGAACAGCTTAGTGCTGAATTTCAGCTTCACAATCATTGGTCTATGTCATTTTACCATTTAATTAGTGATCTTTGAATATGTTCGTATTGCCTAAAGAAAGATAATCTCTGAGATGGGTTTAGGTGGGTTTTCAGAAACTGCCATAATTCGCAAATCAATTTACAAGGAATGTAGTTACTGGTGCATATTGGTCGGTGCATTTGAGTCTATCCAAGACTGACAAAAACTCAAAAGTGGTCATCTGGTTTATGTGCTTTTATAGTGGTTTTATTATTTTTTGTTTTCTTACTGCCTTATTGTTTCAGGAGGAAAGCCATCAGGTGGATGTCAAGATGTCAAATGATGACGTTCTGGGTGATGAAATACCCCCTGACCAGGAGGAAGGTTACCGGCAATTCTTTTATAAGATGCTATCTCTGAATATTGGGGTAGGAAATTTGAAACCTTGTTATAGGATGTCCACATAGAATATTATTTAGTTGAATCGATGAGTATCTAATACTTAGTGTTCATTTTCACTTTGCTTTTGCGTAATTGCCTTTCATCGCTTGATCGATGTCTCTTGCCCATCCTTCTCTTATGACGCTACTTGAGAAAATTGCAAAAGTAGAATTTGGTAACTTGAAATCATAAGGTGATCTTGATCATCTTGGTACTCTTTTTTTCTGAATATGAAAGAAAGTTTTCCTTGGCTATTAGGTACTTTTCCATTGACTTTGGTTTCATAATGAATTCTAAAATTTAGCTTATGATTTGGTTTCCGCTGCTTCTTTTGTTTTGGTTTGTTTAGTATGCTTTTTCCTCATGTGGCTAGGTCAACAATGATAAGTCTTTTTTTTCTCCATCTCTTTTTCATTGGCGCAATCTAACATGTGCTTTTTCATTTTTCTCTAATCTAGGGAAGAGGATGTTCACAATTTCCAGGTTCACACCCTGTCTCCTTAAACAGGTATGAATTTTTGCATTACTATATCTAGTGCATCAAAGAGGATTGAATTAATGCATTTTCGTAGTTTCGGGCTCACTTAGTCCACTTCTTTTGCGGTATTTAAGTCTCATTTTTTTGTTCACTTGTGCTAAAACAGGGATAATTTGCAACTCTTGAGGCAGCGGTACTACTATGCAACATGGAAAGCTGATGGAACGCGATATATGATGCTGCTAACCATAGATGGATGTTATTTAGTAGATAGAAGCTTTAGATTCCGAAGGGTACAGATGCGGTTCCCCTTCAGGCACCCAACTGAAGTGAGTAATTTTTTCAACTTTGTTGGATTGTATGTGTATGGATATCTATACGAACTTGTAATTTTTTTTACTTGTTTTTAATTGCCAGGGCATATCTGATAAAGTGCACCATTACACATTGCTCGATGGAGAAATGATAATTGATACCTTGCCAGATAAACAAAAGCAGGAGAGGAGATACCTAATCTATGATATGGTAGCAATCAACGGCCAATCAGTTGTTGAGGTTGGAACTGTCATTATTTATTTCTGGATCGATAATGGTTCTTATTTTATGTACTGAGGCACATCATTAATACTGTAGCTGCCATTACCCTCTTAATAGAACATTTGAGAAATCAAGCAGTATTTAGGCCAGGCTTACTGTCGTGATTACCGTAGAGTGTTTGTTGTGTTTTATGTCTAATATGTTTCGTGATGCAATGAATACTTTTGGAATAATGAGCATTTACAATTCCTATGCTCATCTTGAGCATCTGACTCCGGTGGTGCATATTTCATGCAAATACTTGTACATCATTTGTCGCAGTTGTTCAGTATCCTTTGCTGCAGACAGTTAGCCCTGACACAATATGTTTACCAATATACACATCTGTCAGTAGTATAGAGTACCAACCATTTGTGTTTGGCTTGCTGTATCATGTGTCAATTGCTAAAATACTAATGGAAAGTTGCACAATTCACAAATGGACCAGCGGCCTTTCTATGAAAGATGGAAGATGCTCGAGAAGGAGGTGATAGAACCCCGCAATCATGAGAAGGCCAGAAGTCATATCTACAGATATGACCTTGAGCCTTTTAGGGTGCGTACTAAGAGTTACATTTTTTTTTTCATAACTGTTCATGGAGCTGATAATTATTGTCTCACCTAGGTGCGGAGAAAGGATTTTTGGTTGCTTTCTGCGGTTGAGAAGGTTTTGAAGGGTTTCATACCATCACTTTCTCATGAAGCTGACGGCCTAATCTTTCAGGTAACATTGGACTGAAGAGGATCTCTGATGTTAGACTTTAGGTCCAAAGCCTACTTTTTATACAAATGCAATGATAGTGAAGTTTTAGTTTTAGTACACTGCGTATCTCGGAAATCTAATTCTCTGTTAACAGGGCTGGGATGATCCTTATGTTGCTCGTACCCATGAAGGTCTGTTGAAGTGGAAGTATCCAGAGATGAACTCGGTTGACTTTCTATACGAGCAGGATGAGAGTGGCCGAGGAATGCTGTCCTTGTTTGAAAGAGGGAAGAAGAAGCATATGGATGGTAACTCTGTTGTTTTTAGAGGTGGGTATGCTGAAATCTCAGTTTATGTTTATAGCTAGTAGTAAACACCGTCAATCGTAACTTACTCCATCGTTTCTAAGAACTACAAGCTGCTAACGCTGAAACTGCAACAGATGATTCGGACCCTGCCGAGTACTCTGGGAAGATTGTAGAGTGTTCTTGGGATCAGGATGAGAAAGTCTGGGTGAGCATGCGGGTCAGGGTAGATAAATCAACGCCAAATGATATCAACACTTATAGAAAGGTCAGTACTTCTTGTCATAAGCCCCCTTTATACTTGATTGTTGTGTTTTTTGGATTCATATCGCCAGTTGCTGCATTATTGGTTGACTTGACGATTATATTTTGCTAACAAACTTTTCTCTCGTATTTAACAGAACATTTCTTTCTGTCTTTTGAGTTTTCGTCGGATTTCCTTTACATCTAAATGGGTTTCTGGCTGTCTAACTGGTTTCTTCTAAAAAACATTGTTCAGCTACTTTATTTACCAATAACATTATCAATGTGTACCATCTTTCCATAGGGTCATTTATGTCTCTTTCATCTTCCATGACAAAAGGAAGAGTTTAAGCTTTATTGGCTGTTGCAAATGTTAGTCTAAACTATTGTGGATGTGAAAATAGGTGATGAGAAGCATAAAGGACAACATCACAGAGGAAGTGTTGCTGCAGGAGATAAGGGAGATCATCCGTTTGCCTATGTATGCGGATCGTATTCAAATGGATAGCAAAGCTGCGCGCCGCAGATGAACGACGTCTGTTTGTTTGTCTCAATACATACAACAAGCTGAATCAAGAAAAAAAAAGACATCTGTGGATTGGCGGTAATGTTTTTGCTCCTCTTCTTTGCAAAATCCCTGGTGCTTCTATACTAACATTGTACGTAAGAAGAAAGAAAGAACTATGCATTTCCCGAATGTGTAAGGATCCTGGTTTGGAGGAGCTTTTAGGGTTTATTATGAATCAAAATTCCAAGTTTGGGATATGTGATGATGGTTTTAGCTTGAAAGGTGTGTTTACTGTTCTAAGGGATTCATATGTTTAGGATGGAGAAGGTATTGTAATAGTACTTAGGAGGAAGGATAATGTTGTAATCGTTAGTATTAGTATCATATTCTTATTGGGTTCCAATTTACTTGAGATGCGAAAGAATGGTGGACAATTTTATCACTGAGAAAGTATCATCTTCGGATTCTCATATGTGATCAATCATTTGGTTGAACTTTGAATCCTTCACAAATCTTTTAATCACGTTCAATACAGAAAAAATACAAAAGCTTTCTTCGCCTACTCACGCTCCAAAATTCCCACACACAACCAATCGAAGTGAAAAGTAAATGATTGACGTTTCTTATATTTGTAAGTAAACAGCGAGCTGTTTCGTGCGTTTTACTTAGATCAAAACGGCATGCAGTCTACTCTTCCCTGCGTAATTCGATTTCGCCGGCTACGATCTACACGAGCCGTCCACAGTATCAGCTTCTTCGTCTCATTCTCCTTGTCGATCTCTCCTTTTACTGCCCTTCCCAATTCCCAAACCCCAATTTTGGGGGGTTTTTTACAAAATCTCGTCCACACAATTGAATCAGCTCTTCGGACTTGAATCGATTAAGAATATTGTCTAGTATTCGCAGAGTGTGATCATATGAACTCTCGTGCGCGACGGTGTCTGCTCATTTGTTTGCTCTGTCTTACCTTAACGAATCTCTCCTATGGGGAAAACAAGTTCAGAGAGCGTAAAGCCACTGATGACGAGCTGGGCTACCCCGAAATGTAAGTTTCGATCTGTACTGAGTTGTGGGTAGACGATGCAACGCCTCAGTTTTTTAGAATTGTGCGTATTTTTGTTAGATTTTTTTTATTTGTTTCTTAACTCGTAGCGTTGATTGTTGGATATGTTTACTTGCTCTTAAGACTCTGTTTGGTTTCTCCGATTTAAGTTTTTTCTGGGTCGTTTCGTTGTGCAGTGATGAAGATGCTTTGTTGAATACTCAGTGCCCGAGAAAATTAGAGCTACGATGGCAAACTGAAGTCACTTCTAGCGTTTATGCTACGCCCTTGATTGCTGATATTAACAGGTAGGATTTTTATTTTTTTTCCCACCAATTTTTTTGTGTTGATTCTGTGTTGAATTCTTGCTCACAATTAAATGTTCACGTTCTGTATTTGGTTTTTGTTACAGTGATGGAAAGCTTGACATTGTTGTTCCATCTTTTGTTCACTACCTCGAAGTTCTTGAAGGGTCTGATGGAGACAAGATGCCAGGTACAAGATATCTTATCTTCTTAACTTTAGCTTTCTGAATGTTTCTTTTGGGCTTGTTCATCTGATGCTGTAGAAAATATTGAGGACTTTGGAAAGGTTACTGATGCACTCGTCAAATTGCTAGGTTGGCCTGCTTTTCACCAGTCAAACGTGCATGCAAGTCCCCTTCTATTCGATATCGACAAAGATGGTGTTAGAGAAATTGCTCTGGCTACCTACAATGGCGAAGTGCTCTTTTTCAGGTAATTGTTTCTCTCAGATGATGGATATATTTTTATCTGTTATCATGATCCTTGGAATTTCATGGGTTTGCATATGATACTTTCTTGTTCCCAGGGTATCAGGATTTTTGATGTCAGATAAGCTAGAAGTGCCACGTAGAAAAGTGCACAAGAACTGGCATGTGGGGCTGAATCCTGACCCTGTTGACCGTTCACATCCTGATGTCCATGATGATCAGCTCGTGGAGGAAGCTATGGCAATGAAGTCATCAACCACTCGTAAGTTTCTCTATCATATTAACTTTTCTACATCAGTTTTCTTGTTTGCTGCTCAAGTTATTCCCATCTTCTGCTTGGTTAAATTTGTGTTCTTCCTAATTTGAGAGGACACTAAACTAGTAAAGATTGGTTGTGTGGTTTAGTTAATTGAATGTGTAAAGTTAAGTTTATTCTTGGAGTAGCTGCCTCAGCTAATCTGAAGAATCTTTTTATTTTATGCCTTGCATTTATCGTATGGATTTTACATCTGATGGGTCTCCCATCCTCGCTTATCAGTATCTCCAGTTTTTAGAGGGTAGAAAAAGTACATCGATTAGCAGAGTCAGTTTGATTCTTGATGAAAGTTTACTTTGTGACTCTCATTTTCTCCTCTCTGTAGAAAGGAATGAAACTACCACAACACCAAATGTTACAGTCTCGATGTCCAAAGAATTTCATGGCGGCAATTCAAATGTGTCATCTCAAGAGGATCTAAAGAAACCTGAGAATAACCAAACAGAAGCTGTTGTAAAACCTACTCCAGAGCTGCATAATTCCTCCATGGATGCTGAAGCAAATCATTCGGCAGCAAATGATACTACAGCTGGCTCAACAGAAAAGCTCAGTGGAAATGTAACTACCAATGAGGTGGATCAAAGCAAAGTTAGTGAAGATAAGAATGAAACTGTTATTAAATTAAATACTAGTATGGATAATTCCTCAGAAACTCTGGGGACATCTGGAAACAGTAGTACGACAGAGACTGTTACCAAAAGTGGGAGGCGACTTCTGGAAGATGACAGCTCGAAAGAATCTGCGGATGGCCATTCAGACAATAAAGACAACAATGAGGGGGTTCACATGGCCACAGTTGAAAACGATGGAGGCTTAGAAGCTGAAGCAGATTCATCGTTTGAATTGTTGCGTGATAATGATGAGTTAGGTGATGAATACAGTTATGATTATGATGATTATGTTGATGAGAAAATGTGGGGTGATGAGGAATGGGTTGAGGGGCAGCATGAGAACTCAGAGGATTATGTGAATATTGACGCCCATATACTATGTACTCCTGTGAGTTTCATCTATGTCAAAAACCATGTTTGGGATTACTTATTTCCATGACAGATCTTACAGTGTCACTTTTTATCAGGTAATTGCTGACATAGACAAAGATGGGGTACAAGAGATGGTCGTTGCTGTTTCCTATTTCTTCGATCCTGAGTAAGTTCATCATCATCTCTTTACCACTGCAGATGTTCCTTGAATCTGTCAATGCGAAAGCATCATTAGTAGCTATTACATGTATCAGCACGCATGAGGTCTTAAATTTTTATTAGGATACCAGTGTATTTGCATAGCAGAATATAGGTCAGCTGACACGATAAGCAAATTCTCAGGTACTATGATAATCCAGAACATCTGAAAGAGCTTGGTGGTATTGACATCAAAAATTATATTGCTAGTTCAATCGTGGTTTTTAATCTTGAAACTAAACAAGTCAAGTGGATCAAAGAGCTAGATTTGAGTACGGATAAAGCAAATTTCCGTGCTTATATTTATTCCTCGCCAACGGTTGTTGATTTGGATGGAGATGGTTACTTGGATATTCTCGTGGGAACTTCCTTTGGCTTATTCTACGCTATGGATCATCGTGGTAAGATTTCTTGTTACTTCCTGCTTATTGTTTTATTTCCATTGATGACAATTCTTCATTTCCTGCTACTGCTTTGACCAAGCAATGCTTCTAGCAGGAGCTTTTCTTTTTATGTGATTGTGCAACTATAGCTTTCACAGTCAAGCGCACACTTCACAGAATTTCTATGTCTAAGTTTGAATATTCCATTTCTCTGCAAGACAGAAATTCCACTCTTATTAGATTTCTATTCATATTGATATACATTTTGTGCTTCCAATATATCTGCATAAGTAAGACATTTCAGGACAATATATAACTCTTCCTACAGATTTTTTTCGCACTGGATAATCATAGTAGTTTCCTTGCAATTCTCGATTTTGATTTGGATTCTAAGATTGTTGTGTTTTTGCAGGAAACATCAGGGAAAAATTCCCACTTGAAATGGCTGAAATTCAAGGGGCAGTGGTTGCAGCCGACATAAATGACGATGGAAAGATTGAACTTGTAACAACTGATTCACACGGAAATATAGCAGCATGGACCACACAAGGAGTGGAAATTTGGGAAACACATCTAAAGAGTCTTGTTCCCCAGGTAAACAGTTACCTCTGTTTATTCTCATCAGATAAAGAAAACTCTTATGAATGAACCAGTTGTAGGCGCATCAACACGATTATATCAAATTATCATAGTGCATACAAGCTTTCATGAAAACTGCGTGTTCTTACTTTTTTAAGTTGAAGTCCCTGCGTAAGACCAAACATTCTTACCATGAAAACTTGTCTCTGGATTGATCACTTCATGATGAGTGATTGCTGCCAATCTTCTCTT
>OVBW01003297.1:0-10391 GCA_900406355.1 Erysimum pusillum
TAAACAAATTTCTTTAGTTAAAAGTTTAAGAAGTTTACGCAACTCATTAAATTTATTTTAAAACCAATTTAGTTAGATTTAGATGTTACCATTTAAATTTTCAGGTTAGAAAACATATATACGGATTTATCAAAAATTGGTAAGTTAAATATCAACATCAACTAGAATTGGTAAGTTATTTGCGGTAAATTTCTTCTTGTAATCTTAACTTATGCTCTTCTGATCGTATGTGAATTTGTTGTCTCAGGCATGTTTTCAATACGGTGAGCCCAATAAAACCTGTGAATATATATTTTTCTTGCTAGTTCATACTCATTTCATTTTTTTTTTTTCATTTTGCATTACTTCATATACGTCTTTTTCCGATCGTCTCTTCTAGGATTCAACCTATACTCTCACAAGCCTCGAAACTAACCAGAAGTCCACAACGGTCAGATTCATCCTTATGCAATTTGCGGTTAAAAAAAAGCAGTTGGTGACCCATGCATTAATCTCTTAACTCTTAAAAGGAAGAGAGAGATTTAAAATGCGTAGACTAAATTTTTATTCAATTTATAATTTAACGTAACTACTTACCACTGATCGATGGAGTCTGAGTTGGTTTCCGAGTTCGCATTTGAATCTTCTTCGTCTCCACCATCCCCCTTGCTCTCTTCTTCTTCTTCTTCACCATCTCCCTCGCTCTTATCTTCTTTTTCTTCATCATCTCCTTCAACGGGAGAGTTGCTCTTATACAAACCTCTTTAAGGATATTGTTGAACAAATGCTTCTGTAGATAAGCAGGAACACGTTCACCCAAATGACCATCATAGATTGCAAACAAACCGAGCTCACTACCGTCAATTTTCGCGAATTTCGACACATGATAATCCTTTATTGGATGATTAGCTTTCCCTTTCACTAAGCTGTAACCGAATTTGATCTCGCCTTCGCTATTTTTCCCTTTCCCAGAACTAGTTGACGCCCTTCCAGACACAAGCCTCACCACCAACCAAAAAAAAAAACAAATTCATAGAAGAACATCTAACTCCATGACACACAGTTTATTACACAAATTGTTTAAGACATAAGGACCAAATTTAACCTCTTATTAAACTCATCAAGCACTATCGTAACCACTTAATTCAATCTATTAGCTTTAACCATTAAACACAAGAAGAACCAAATTAAAACAAGTCAATGCTAAATTGGAGAAAAGACCAAAGAGGGAAAGAGAAAACAAGAAATTGAGTTTACTTACATCGTAGTCTGAAGAACCAAAGCAACATAACTTCGCCATGAGAGTCACAGATGTTTGATTTAAAAACCAAACACCAAAATTTTCAAGAACCTGCAAAACAAAACACTAAAGACCTTGAAACTTTTTCATAAAATCAAAAAAGCCCTTTTATAAAAACACGAAATCAGATTATTAATTTTATGAAAATGTATTACAGGTTCAATTGATGTGGAACTAAAAACTCNATGTTTGATTTAAAAACCAAACACCAAAATTTTCAAGAACCTGCAAAACAATACACTAAAGACCTTGAAACTTTTTCATAAAATAAAAAAGCCCTTGTATAAAAACACGAAATCAGACAGAACCCACAAGAGGATTACCTCAAAATTGGAGAACCCAGATTCCAAAAACCATAAAGAAACGATCTTTTTTTTGGAGTCTATCAGTACGCGGCTTGAAGCAATACCGTGACGAAAGGGTTATTGACAGACTCTGTAATGTACTCTGCTCAAAAGTCTTCGATAAAACCACGGAATTAGTGGAAGACGACGACGAGTAGACTTCAATTTTTTGCTGTTTTTGGTTTTTCTTTATTTTGATTTTTAATGAAAAATCGTCTCTTTCCTTGTATTGGGCTTCGTTGGTTGACTTTTTTGCCGTGTCTTAAAAGCAGAGTCTCTGTGGCATCTTCCTCTGTTTTATTTTTTGTCCTTTTTATTTCTTGTCTGAAAAATAAATTTATTTTAAGTTGAGCACATGATCTTTCTTTTTACCAAAGTTAAAATTTATATCATTTTTAAATATTTGACAAACGATTACAGAGGAAATAAAGATGTTAGAAAGACCGAAATCTACAATTAAACTACAAAACAACAAAAACGATAGGGAAGCACAAACGAAAATAACCAATAGAGTTTCAAAGAAAAATCACTGATTCCAAACAGTGAAGTTCATATATTTGCGTAACTGTCACAGTTCCAAAGTACTCGAATCCTCATCGTTGTTGTCACGAGCAATCCTATCCAAAGCAGTTTTCAAACCTCAAAGCGAAGAGTCGTTTACATGATTATTAAATCTTAACTATAATCTAATCCGATTTTGTCTACGTCAGAAATAAAATATCTAAAATATATTTAAATAGTTGTAAAAAAAAAGATATATTTAAATATTTATCTTTCAAAGATCCGGATATTTTAAGTATATATATTGTGTTAGTAAACAAGTATTAAATATGGTTATTTTGACCAATATGTTTACTTTACATATGGAGTGTGTATATAAAAATGTAAAGGAAATTCAGATGGAATTAGTCATGGAGGCTAAATTATTTAGTTTTGAAAAGTAGACCTTTTTAGTTTCTAATCTGAAAATGATGTGGAAAGAAATTTCCAAACTTTTATAGACATCACAATCATAGAACAATATAACTTGTCATAGTGCATATCAATGGAAAATAGGGGAAGTATGTGTAGTCAAGCGGCCAAGTCAAAAGTATCACAATTTCTTTACCCAAAAATTTTTACATTGAAAAGTGACTTATAAGGTTATAATACTATGTCAAAATAAAAAAGTGACTAATAATACTATAGTGCCACTAATGTGAGTCTAAATCCGTTTTATATTGTGCGGAATTAGATCTAGACCAATTTTTTTGGACCTGCAATAAAAAGTCTAAACTTATATACGCAACGCATAGTAGGAAAGGTGAGAGAAACCGTGAACATGGGTCCATTTTAGCTACTTCTAAAATAATCTAATCACCTAATGAGTAATAATGACTAATGTCCACATGTTTTAATGTATGACCAAAAAGAATAAAGGTCTGTTAAGACATTTTATGGGCCTTAAACTAACAAAATTACACTAAAATGCACAAAATTAAAAGATGGGTACATATTGGCTTGTAACCGCCATTTAAAAATTTGCGCAACAACATTTCTAATCTTTAACGGAAAAAATGTCAGAAAAAAATTTTAACCCTGCATTTTCGTTGAAAAAAATCTAATTTTTTGGGATGATGAAATAAATACTCAACTGATTTTACCTTATCGAATAAATCGCATACTCTTATTGACATTACCAATAAAAACATAACATTAAGTCGATTAACAAACCAAACAAGCAAAGTTACGTCTCCAGGTGCCTTCAAAAGTAGAAAATTGCTTTGATTGAATCAATACTTCTAGAGAGAACAGAGAAGTACCATATGTCGAACGACGAATGGCTTTACGTTTTGAGGCCCAATNTATTTCTAATCTTTAACGGAAAAAATGTCGAAAACATTTTTAATCCTGCATTTTCGTTGAAAAAAATCTAATTTTTTTGGATGATGAAATAAATACTCAACTGATTTTACCTTATCGAATAAATCGCATACTCTTATTGACATTACCAGTAAAAACATAACATTAAGTCGATTAACAAACCAAACAAGCAAAGTTACCTCTCCAGGTGCCTTCAAAAGTAGAAAATTGCTTTGATTGAATCAATACTTCTAGAGAGAAGTACCATATGTCGAACGACGAATGGCTTTACGTTTTGAGGCCCAATAAGCCACTTAAAATTTACAAAGGAAATGGATGACAATGGCTATGAAATGTATTGTGTGGGAACATCTCGTTTTAGTTGAAAAACATGAAAAACAAGGTGAATTTCGTTGTGCGGAGGCAACTTTAAACGGTATGCATTGACTTCAGTCATGTTCNTTCATCCCCTGTAGGTCAACAACTTTTCCCTACAGCTAGCTCTAACTCAAACCGGTTGCAGGATGTGGAGATCCAATATGTGGGGGAGACAAGTCAGTTTCGCCCAATCCCCCAGAGCGGCAACCCTTCTGATGCTCTTCTCTTGGCTCCGCCTATACAACCTGCTGACCTCAGAGTCCATACATCCCTGCGTTTGGGTCCTCAAATCGATTCTGTTACAGTTACACTGCCGGGTAATCTGGATAATAAGTCTACAGGTAAGAGGAAAGCTACCTCTAAAGCCAAAGTTCCGGCCAAACCTAGAGGGGCTCGCAGCCCTCTCAAGGGAGCTAGTATCAAGAAGCAAAATGTCACAAGATCAAGACAATCCCCAAAAAAACGACTCCGAACTGACAACGCATCCTCTTCACTAGGGCGGCCTGCACCTCCTTCTGCAGCTCAGGTTGACCCACCGCCTCCGGTCCTTGTTCCGGCAATCTCAAAGCGTGGGGTGGATTTTCAAAATCCACCTCCTCCTCTTCCTTAGTTATTACGGCTTGGAACTGTCAAGGCTTAGGGAACCCCTTGACAGTTCACCGGCTCCGGGAGATGAAGAAGAATTTCTACCCGGATGTACTGTTCTTAATGGAAACAAAGAACCAGGACGATTTTGTGTTTAAGTCTCTCAATTGCCTGGGCTATTCACACAGCTTTACTGTTCCCCCAGATGGGCTTAGTGGTGGGCTGGCCCTTTTCTGGAAGCAAGATGTGGACCTAGAGGTGTTATCATCATCCCCCAATTTTATCGATACTAAGGCCCAAGTTAAATCAAAGTCTTTCTTTATTACTCTGGTATATGGAGATCCAGTTCAACAGAGGCGACGAGCTGTCTGGGATCAGATTACTGCACTCCGCAATGATTTGGACGATTCATGGCTCCTGATGGGAGATTTCAATGAACTACTGGATAATTCGGAGAAACGGGGAGGTCCCCAACGCACTCAAGGCTCTTTTATCGACTTTCGGAGCTTTGTCTCACAAAATGGTCTCTGGGACCTCAAACACTCTGGTAATCCGCTTTCATGGCGGGGGATGAGGCGTAAATGCTTTGTAAGACAACGCCTGGATAGGGCTATGTCAAATAACGCTTGGCTGGAGAAATTTCCTTCTGGAAGATCGGAATACCTCCGCTTTGAAGGTTCGGATCACAGGCCGATAGTTGTATTTGTCGATGAGTCTCGGCTCAAACGAAGAGGTCAATTTCGATTTGATAACAGACTAAGAGAGAAAGAGGAAGTCACTGATCTTATTCGTGATACATGGGAAAAAGCGGGCACAGCCTCAGTTCTTACAAAGATGAATACTTGCCGCCAAGAGATTATCAAATGGACAAAGGAACAAAACAGTAACTCTGCCAAGCTTATTCAAGAAACACAAGTTGCTTTGGAGACTGCCCTGTCAAATGATCCACCAGACCCTTCACTTATTGGCGAGTTAACAGCAAAACTAGAGCAAGCTTATAAAATGGAAGAAGAATTCTGGAAGCAACGAAGTCGGGTTCTTTGGCTTCACAGTGGGGATAAAAACACTATGTTCTTCCATGCTGCCACTCGCAACAGAAGAACTCAAAATCGGCTCACAGTGTTAGAGGATGCTGATGGAATCCCTCACCATGAGGAAGGTAAAATAGCTCAAATCATCTCTGATTACTTCCAACATATCTTTACCACGGAATCTGTGGGTGACCTTTCTGTTGTTCATGAAGCAATAAACCCAATAATATCTCAATCTGAGAATGAGGAATTGATACGCATACCAGATGATGAAGAAATCAGGACAGCAGTGTTCAACATTAATGCGGCTAAAGCTCCTGGCCCCGATGGCTTTACTGCAGGGTTTTACCGGTTTTACTGGCCCATCATCGCCTCTGATGTCTGCAGAGAAATCAAGAAGTTCTTCACCTCAGGTTCTTTCCCTCGTCGTATGAATGAGACACATATACGCTTGATTCCTAAAGCCTCAGGTCCTCGAAAGGTAGCAGATTACCGTCCCATTGCTCTTTGCAGCATTTACTACAAAATTGTGGCAAAGATTCTCACCAAACGTATGCAACGGATCCTACCAAACCTCATATCAGAAAATCAATCCGCGTTTGTCCCGGGCAGGGCTATTTCTGATAATGTGTTAATCACACACGAGATTCTGCACTTCCTCCGCATCTCTTCAGCCTCTAAATTCGGTGCCATGGCGGTCAAGACCGACATGAGCAAAGCGTATGATCGGGTTGAGTGGGATTTTCTTAAGGAAGTACTCGTACGATTTGGATTCCATGGGATATGGATTGATTGGATTCTCGAGTGTGTTACTTCAGTCTCTTACTCCTTCCTCATTAATGGAGCACCTCAAGGACATGTTACACCTTCTCGGGGGTTAAGACAAGGAGATCCACTCTCCCCTTATCTATTCATTCTGTGCACAGAAGTCTTATCAGGCCTATGTAAGAATGCACAGATCAAGAAGGATATTCCTGGTATTAAAGTGTCTCGGCGTGGTCCGAGTGTCAATCATCTCCTGTTCGCCGACGATACTATGTTTTTCTCCAGGTCAGACCCGAAGAGTTGTGATAAGCTCAATGAAATCATAACCAAATACGGTAAAGCATCGGGCCAGAGCATTAACTTCGCCAAATCCTCCATCACCTTTTCAGCAAAGACGCCTAGAGCAGTCAGGGAACGAGCAAAAAGTAAAATGAGAATCTCAAAAGAGGGAGGAACCGGTAAGTACCTGGGATTACCGGAACACTTCGGCCGTCGGAAGCGAGATATCTTTGGATCCATTGCTGACAAGATCAGACAGAAAGCTCACAGTTGGTCATCCTCCTTCCTCTCATCAGCCGGGAAACAAATTATGCTGAAAGCTGTCCTATCCGCTATGCCCCAATACGCCATGACTTGCTTCAAGTTACCCACGTCACTCTACCACAAAATCCAGTCACTGCTCACCCGCTTTTGGTGGGACTCTAAACCAGGTCAACGCAAAATTGCGTGGGTTTCCTGGAATAAGCTCACCTTCCCCAAAAATGCTGGCGGATTAGGCTTCCGTGATATCGAGAGGTGCAACGATTCTCTCCTTGCAAAGTTGGGATGGAGGCTCCTCAAGCATCCGGAATCTCTGTTATCTCGCATGTTATTGGGCAAATATTGCCAAGATTCCTCCTTTATGGAGTGCAAATTACCTTCCAGACCTTCCCATGGTTGGAGAAGCATCATTGCGGGAAGAAATATCCTTAGCAAAGGACTGGGTTGGCTTATAGCTAATGGAGAGAAAGTTAGCCTCTGGAATGATCCCTGGCTCTCCACCAGCAAACCATTAACGCCCATGGGACCTGCAACAAGGGAACATAAAGATCTGCTGGTTGCTGACCTCATTGATCCAATCTCTAAGCAGTGGAACTGGGACAAAATCTCCCTCATTCTCCCAGGCTATGAACCCATTATCAAGCAGCTCCCTCCTCCGGTGCGAGTGGGTACAGACAAACTTGCATGGCTCCCGGTGAAATCCGGTGAATATACATCCCGATCTGGGTATGGAATTTCTTCTCTGGATATAGTTCCAGCAACTCAAGCAGCCTTTAACTGGCAATCCCACATTTGGAAGCTACAGACCTTACCAAAGATTAAAAATTTCTTGTGGAAAGCAGCAATGGATGCCTTACCTGTCAATGTCCAACTGGTCAGTCGTCAAGTAGCCACATCCGTGGCCTGTCCGAGATGTGGTAACCCGGAATCCACCATCCATATGCTGATTCATTGTGATTTTGCAACTCAAGTTTGGAATTTGGCCCCCATAATTAAGGATCCTATCCCTGCAGGTTCTTCAATCTTGGATGTGCTGCGTGTATTACGTAAAGCTCCTATCCTCCCCCCTTCCGGAATTTCCGGCGCCGATCTGTTCCCGTGGATCTGTTGGAACATATGGAAGGCAAGAAATATGCTCATCTTTGAGGATCGCTCTTTCTCAGCAATTGGGATCGTTACAAAGTCAGTCCGGGAAGCTCTCGCTTGGCAAGCAGCCCAACTAGCTTCTCCAAAATCCTCCCACCCTCGACCTAAGGAGCCGACTCCATCGCTCACCACAAATGGTCTCTTCTGTTTTGTAGATGCAGCTTGGAGGGCGCAATCTCTGCTCGCAGGAGCGGGATGGGTATACAAGACAGGCTTCGACTCTGAAGGTGACCCGGAATCCTTCTCGGCGGGATGCCTCCGCCTCCCCTCTGCCCTAGCGGCGGAAGCTTGGGCCATTAAATCGGCCCTGGAACATGCTCTTTCTCTGGGAAGGACTGAATTGGTTCTTCTGTCAGATTCAAAATCTATCATCGACGCATTGACCTCCAATCTCTCCATCAACGAGATTTATGGTCTGCTTGAGGAAATTCGTTCTATTCGAACTCAATTCCTCTCTCTATCTTTTAATTTTATTCCTCGCTCTGTTAATTCGTTGGCGGATTTAGCCGCTAAACGCTCTCTTTGTATTGTTGGAGGTTTACCCTCCTGACTTGGTTCTATTTGCTTTAATGAAGTTTGAGGTTTGACTAAAAAAAAAAAAAAAAAAAAACGGTATGCATTGACTTCAGTCATGTTCAGCACCTCAAATGGACCAAAGTACCGTATTGCTAACTTCTCATTTTGATGTTTTGCTAAAGAAATTATATAAGCACAAAAAAAGCCAATAATACTTATAACCCGGAAAAAATATAATCTTAAAACAATAAACTGATAGAATGATATGTATGACAAGGCTTTTGATACGGCTGGTCAAGACTAGAACAAAAGAAATTCTTAACCTAGAACTCAAAAACATCAAGAACCAATCTTGAAAAAGAGAAAAACTCTTTCTTTTTTTTTATTCTAAACTTCAAAATCTGAATCACAAATAAGGAAAATGTGAACCTTATATAAAGTACTAAAACTTGAAGAACAATCTTCTAAGAAAGAAAAGAACAAATAAAGAAAAAGAAAAATAATTAAATACTTAATAAAAATAATTCGTTCGGAGGTTCTTCTCCTCAACATGTGTGGCTGCCTAATTAATTTTTCTCCTCTTCTTTGTCGTCCACTTTGTCTTAGCCATCACAACAATCAATTGAATTTACAACAACATATCTCGATCTCAAAGAAAGAGGAATAGTTATCCCTAGTTTGACGAAGAGATTGAAAGAGGATGATGAGAACAGTACTTAATTAATGATCTTTTATTTCCGCCTAAGTTCATTGCATCAATACGTTTAACTTCCTCTTTTACATTTCTATACTTAAAGTTCTCTATAAGTATATTGTTATAAAAATCGGTGGATGATGATACGATTTAAAAAAAAACATAGGATTGGGATACAATGATAAATAACTTTACAAAAAAAAAAAACTAGATTTCATGAACGGTAAATAGTTTTACAAAATAAATAAAAANTCCTCTTTTACATTTCTATACTTAAAGTTCTCTATAAGTATATTGTTATAAAAATCGGTGGATGATGATACGATTTAAAAAAAAACATAGGATTGGGATACAATGATAAATAACTTTACAAAAGAAAAAAACTAGATTTCATGAACGGTAAATAGTTTTACAAAATAAATAAAAATAACATTTATTCGCAATTATCGCATTAATTATATCGTTTCTCACCTTCTTTTGTCCATCCACTCAGGCGTGTCGCTGGTTTAGTCTCGTTTTGCTCATAGTAAATCCCATCAACTGTAGCAATCCATGAACGAAATCCATGTTTACATGGAGGAACTACGGGTCTTAATTCTGCTTTCAACACATAATAGGAAGCTGTTTTCGTAGGCCAGTGACTCAACACACATTCCCGTAGTAATCTCCATGTATCGTCGCTTGTAAATAAGTATTTCTCATTAAATTTCAACCAGCGCCTTGGAAATTCATTAATGCACCTAACTTCGAGAACACGACCCGGACCGAGTTTGTTTTGAATTTCTAACATATTTTTGTTGCAGCTATTTGCTTCATTCAATCCAAAACAGATAGCAATAACGAAAATAAAACCTAAGAAATTATTCATTTTTTCTTGGAAGTAAAATATGTTTTTGGTTAATATGAATCTAAAAACTAAAACGGGTAGAATTTTATAGTGTTTTGTTGGTAAACATTGACTAGTTCTTATTAAGAACTAGATTAGTACCCGCCCGATGGGCGGGATGGGCGGATGGGCGGGTTTTTAAAATTTTAAGAATAGAATTTGAATTTAATAAATAGTTAAAGAAATAATTTATTGTCCGTAAATATAACAAAAACTAATTTTAGATCAGAACTAAATGTGAATTTTTAGTTTTTTNTTTTTAATTAACAATATAATTTTATACTTTTCTTAAAATATTGATTTTGTAATTTTTTGTCTTTCCCACAATAAATCAAATATTACTTAATTTGAAGATAAAGTTATTACAAATTTATGTGTTCAATGA
>OVBW01003301.1:0-10388 GCA_900406355.1 Erysimum pusillum
GGAGTTTTTCGTAGTTGGAAAGAAACAATTGAAAAAGATTATCTATTACCAAATCTTTTATCTATCAAGTAAGTCGTCTTGCTTTTTTAAGTAGTTTTATACGTAAAATTTCAATGATAGAGTTTAGAGATGTAAATACTATCCTTAGCTCTCTGTACTTCTTTATTGATCAACAATGGTGAATACAAGAACCATAATTCCTAAACACACCATGAACAGAGATGCAGCTCGGTCCCTAACAAACTCACAGGTTTGTTAACACACCACAAATGATCACGCAGGATAGTTTCTACATTTGCTCTCTATCCCTATTTATACTTTTAATTCTTCTCATTATTCTCTTTTGTTCTTCACACGTGTGTCTCATGTGCTCTCTATATACCAAATACCACCATATTTCAATCTAAGTGGTCCGAATGCAGCTCATTTTCATAGATTCTTTTATACTATCCCAGACTTTAATCTTAACGTAACTAACTTTTGATAGAATAATGACATACAATAAATAGTCAGATACATCTTTGTTCAAAAAAAATATAAAATAGTCAGATACATCCATATTTATATAATTTCTCTGAAAGACCATCTTAAAAAGAAAGCTATAGTAAGATCATTAAACAAATCAAAATCCGATCCTGGACGAGCTAACCATGTGTGGGAGCCGGGTGGATTGTATAGCCAAGTGGTAAGGCACCGGCGCGTCGTCCAAGGTTCTACTAGCCTCATCTTTTCCCCCTCCCATGAATTTTATTGAAGATGGTCAGTTGATTGGTTTTATAGTAACTGTATTTTTTGAAATTACATATGGACTTTTAAGCATAAATAATATAGACGTATATGTCGTGTGCTATATACTCGAATCTTCTATCAAAAATTGAAATAATATATAACATCGTTACAATATATGGGTCGATGAAAAATATATGAAGTATTCATCTTTTTGAAAATTTTGAATCTACTGCCAACATAACATATAAAATTCTTACTTAGAAAAAATAAAATAAATTTTATATTAATGATACGTCCAAGAATTATATCTATCTAGGAATAAATATTAGAGATAGAAGAAAACATATAAAAACTAAACTAATAATTCTAAATAATGATATATTGAAAAAGAGGTATCTCCCTTGTATATATCATGTCATATTTGTCGTCTCTGTTGTAGTATCTTCGTCATTACCTTCGCCATTGGTCGCTGCGTAACCCATTGAATTGATCTCTTGTTTGTAAAACCATTGTAAAAAGCCGTAAAAGAAATGTCATTTTTGGAGTTGTTGATACTCTTTCATGATCTAAGATTCTTTAGGAGATTGCTTATGGAAAAAGCAATATGAACATTGCCACATATATAACTAATAACCGACATGCATGTCGTAGATCATTCTCTTTCAAACCAAAAGTTTTACCAAAACAACATCAAATCATATATTACACCAAAAAAAGACATATTAAGCGACTCACAAGAGATACAGAAGAGCCATATCCTCAAAATATCCTGCAAAGCAAAAGATCCAACATTCTTACATCATGTTCCAATTGATTTCTTAACTTTATTGTTCGTCCAAACTACCTTCTCCAAAGAATTGGAGAGCTTCTCATATAATTGCACACAAACCATTAACTCTATTTAGCTTATTAAACCGGTATTTATACTACAGTATAATTTAAATGACACTATAAAACATAACTCATACTTTTTTTTTATCTAAACAGGTCGAAGTCCGTTTCATATGCGATCTCAGTGTGGGAAATTATAACCGAAAAGGAACCCTATGCAGATATACACTATGGAGCAATCATTGGTAAGTTCAGAAACTATCACTCAGTTTCACTTTATCTCAAAAGAGCAGCGCCACTCTTTGCTCATTTGTTTCTTCTTTTTAACACTAAGGTAGGATAGTAAAGGAACATGCTTTGACCTCCCAAATCGTAAAGCTCTTCTCCATATTGGAAAAACTTGTTCTCCCGTCCTCTATTTAGCATGTCTACTTCAGTCCATGTCAATGGAACGCGAATAGAAATATATATTATTTTGTATTTGGATATCTAACTAACATATCTATTATTAAAAAAAAAAAAACTTATTGTATCTAAATATATACTTAATACGGGTTCCTTTTATACATGCTTTATAAAACAACTACTTATAGTAGCATCAATAATATAAACTTAGATGAAGAACGGGTAATTGTTTTGGTGTTTCCCGTATCTGCTTTGTTAGAACAAATAATTTACACCAATGTTAAGCATTATGCAAGTCTTGAGAGAAACCAAAAACAACAAAAAAACGCATCACCTCATTGATCTTGTCATAAACACTGTTGGAAACTGATGAAGCCAAGTTAAAAACCACAAGAGTTCTTTGATTAACATCTTTATCAAATGGATTATCCTATAAATCGAAAATAACATTTTTGTGAAAAGTGAATACAAGAATACGATATACATAAAAAAAAAGAGAATTAGAGAATATGAAACCTTGGGGATTGAGAAATGTATGTCCAGTTTCCTACGTTTAAGAGCTTGCTTTGTAACGCTCGCATAGCTGCTCTAGAAGCACGGATATCGTAATAAGAGTTCATTACAAATTCCCTGTGGAAAAAAAAAAAAAAAAATCCCCTGTGCTTGCAAGATGTATGCAGAGTTCGGAGATCCCCATATTGCTGCCAAGGATAGGAAAACAAACATAAAGATCCGATATTTCACCCTATAAACCTGCCATTAGTAATAATACAAAAGAGAAATTACCTCAAAGAGAGCTTGCAAATCTGAATCTTCAGCGTTATTGTTAATATTCCGAACAAAAGGATGTTCGCCAGCAATCGACCGCCGCGTGAACCAATTATATAGACACTAATAAGCTGAAACATCAAACCAATTTTTTATTAAAAACAAATTTAACAGAAGCCAAGGTGAATAGAATATAAAAATTAGACAAAAAATTATCCATAATCAAATAGTAAAAAAAAATTAATTATCAGCATGGAAAGCAACCTAAAAAACAACAAATTAAACCATCATTAAATCTTAGTGCATGGAAAACAAATCTTATACATATAAAAAAAAAACTGAATCTGAGTGCCATCATTAAAATCTTAGTTCATGGAAAACAAATCCTATACATATAAAAAAAAAACCCTGAATCTCAGTGCATTAAGTTCCCTTGGATTTCTACAGGTTATCATACCAAATCTTTTTTTTTTTTTTTTNAATCATTAATAAAAGGTGCGATGAGGCTTAATTACCTCCTCAAAAGATGAGATCGAAGTCAAATACAGTACTTGAGGAAAAAAGACAAACGATCACATTTAATGGGTTATCATACAAACGATGTAAATAAGCATGCATACACGCAACACAAGAATTTAAAAACCAAACAACTCACAATTCAAAAAAATACCCAACACACAATACCACAACCTTCATATAAAGATAGGGAAAAATATCAAAAGCATCTCGAGCCGCGACAAAGCGAAACAGTGACAGAGATAAGACAAAGAGAACAAAATTTGGCGATGGGTACAAGCAAGCCATCAAACCGTCACCGACCATTGCACCGTATCCGGTAACCTTATCGTTCTTTCCCTCTACATATCTTTGGATTTTTTTCCATAATAGCAAAAATCGATCTATACAACAAATCTGCTTAGGACAAGCTTTTTGATCTGGTAATAGTTTTCTTGAGTACAATGAACACAATCACCAAGAATAAATCACTGCAACCTACAAATCACGATACAATACATTAGTAACTTTGACAACGATCGAGGGCATAAAACATGATTACAAAAGAAATTAAAAATATATGTTATAATCAGTCTTGATCCATAATAAAAAATTTAAAAAACACCAAACAAAATAACACAAATTGTTCCATCACAAACTTGAAAACAATATAACAACAGAATTCAAATGATAACGTAGTTCGACAAATAGACATAAGCATACATACACGCAACACAAGAATTCAAAATCTAATTTAAACGTCAATTAAAATAATACAAACAACCCACAATAAGATTAAACTAATCAGCAACATAGGAAAACTATAGATCATCAAGACAATAACCAACACAAAAGCACCAAATCAGGTAAAAGTACCACATATACAAAGAGAATCCGACTACAATACATAAAGAGAGAAATTGTCATAATTATATGCCATATCTTATATTTTATATCTTAAAGCTCATCATCACATGGAACGTGATTCCTTATTAGCAGAACAACACTTAAAAGTATTAGCAATCAACTCTTTAAAGACCCAGTCCGAAGAATCAAACGGGGGTAGGTATACTGCAAAATCCAATGAGACGTGACCTAATCTCTACGCAGCGAGCACAATCACCAACAATAAACACTACAACCTACAATAAGACCAACCTCTCTAAGCTCCGCATAAGTGAGTATATCAAAGTCTCTTGGCGTCCGCTTCAGAATAAGATCTCGTACACAGCCTCCCACAAGGTAAACGTCATTCCCTACATATCATGGCAAAAAAAAAAAAACACATATCAAAACCAGCAAGTGAAAAAAACATGATTACAAAAGAAGAAAACAATCAAACTGCATAAATTGATCAAAATCATACCTTTTTTCTATTGGATAAACCACTAAAGAACAAATTCAAGCACTTCTCTCGAGTAGAGTACACAAAAGTTTGGGTATGATTTTGAGAACTCAATATAAAATTTAAAATTCATGTATCCTTTTCTCAAACCAACCAAAACCGAAAAATAACAAAGATTTATACAAATCTAATAAACCCAACCTTTTTTTCTCCATCGATTCAGCAATGCTTCAGTCCGAACTCCGAACAAAACTTCTGGGTCACAGCTCTCGAACAAAAGGATAAAGCCAAAGAAACAAAGCTCTCGAAAAAAAGGATAAAAATAATAATAACAAACTCACAGCTTAATGGTCCACTCTGTGATATATATATATATATAAGAGTTTCCTCCTTGCTCTGCAACTTGTTCTATAAGCAATATATATAACCAAGAGCAAAAACCACTGATGAAAAGAACAAAACTGTATGGCCAAAGACTTGTTCAGATATATGGAGTCATTGTTGCCTTGACGGAGAGAAGAATAATGTCAGATTTGATGAGAGCTTATAACCTTTTGGAATCGAGAAAGTAAATGGTTTAGATATAAAATATGAAATACTCCCAATTCTCAAGATGAATCTATCATATGAACGACAAAATTATGAAACAAATATATTAAACACACAAAACCCACAAAAGTTATTTAAACACACAACAAACAACAAAAAGAATATTGATGATATCGTTACTTACCAGTTTATAAACTGCAACCGAATTCATCACATGGCCATCGAATGAATCCAATCATCTAATTAGTGATGTAAAAACTGAACCCTAACATAAATCATATAGCAAAAACCGAATTGGTACATAAAAGATAAAAGATCACCTGTTGATTGCTTGAAACCGGATCCCAGCATCAATCCACGTCGTTGTTTTTTTTCTTTTTCTTTTTTTCTTTTGTAGAATTCACGTTGTTGTTTTGACAAAGCTACGATCATATGTAAACATAATTAGGTTTTATATGAATGAAAGACGAATTAAGAGAGAAAAAAGATGATTACAAAAGAAGGAAAAAAACAAACGGCGGTTAGGTTAAAAAAATCAAACGGGGCTAGGCTTTTTGTGGATCGGATGAACCTGGGCCAAGTGTGGGCTTAACAATTCTTTTTAATTTGTTAGAGAATGCTAGAGCTCGCAGTGTACTTCGCTATTATTATAATATAGATATAGATATAGATATAATATCACTACATTATGTAGTTTTGTTTGGTTTAGGGTGAATTTTTGAAAACATTCCTTATAATTTTACGGCATCACATGTATACCGACATCTATATAGTTAGTAAATGAATACAAACATTCATAGATATATTTCTATTTCATTCATTTTAAGCCAAGGGAGTTTTGCAAATCTATTTATTTGCTTTGCTTGGAGCTATAAAGTTTATCATGATGTCTTCGTGTTCAAGCATATTTGTGATATTTAACTGGACGGCAGCACTTTTTCGTCTTCTCTTCGTTAAGGACAGGAGTGAGAAGGCAGTCGACTAAACCCACTAAACAATGTTTAGATACAAAGTTTAAATGATGCGTAAGCACACTACATCAACATGACACGAGTTCAGGAAACTAGAGTTGAAAATGAAAGAAGAAATTTTACCATTGAAGAAAACGTCAAACTGATGCCAAACAATAATTGCAATTCTTAGTGATTTTTTTTTTTTTGTTAAACTAAGAACATATATACGATCGACTAGCCTAATGTAGTAATGTGTTTCTAGCTAGTGTGAACAAGTTTGACAATTAAGAAAAGAGAAAACAAGTGCATATACCATCACTTCAAATTAACACGTGACTTCACATTCTTCTTAAATTCAACTCTGGCTTCACATTCTTCTTTAATTCAACTATGTTGCTCTCTATAGCAACTTTTGAGCAACATCTCTATGCCTAGCGTCTGTTCTTTCAATATCAACAGTAACATAACGATCTATGGAGCTTACCTCGAAGTGGCAATCCAATGGTGGTCTCCTTAAAGAATAATTACCTCCTCCTTTAATTTCGGTCAATCAATCTGCTCAAGAGCAATGCCTTTGGAATATAGCGGCTACCAATGCATCAAAGACATTATTTAGAGCGGAAATAGCAAGTTGAGTGAATACAATTAGCTCAAAGAGGAAAAAGGATAGTTTGGAAATATTAAAATTGGTGGAATTAACTATATAGTAAGGAACTGATGCAGCTAACATAATCTTTAACTTGTGCTTTGGATTTTGAAAGATGGCATTGGTTGAATGTTTTGTTAATTTTGTAGCTTTTCTTAAAGGAAAATGGTATTATAGTCATATAGTGTACGGTTAGTTCACTTGAATCACTTGCGAATTCACTAGGGTCATTATTTTTGTAAATTTGGTATTATTCCCCACAATATTACTTGGGAGTGAAAAGAGGAGACCATAAAATAGTTTGGTTGATTAAAAAGTGTTTTTTTTTTATAAAAAAAAATATATATTTGTCGCGATTAAAAATTCGTTAAGCGTTTTATGGTTGATCTATGGAGCTCTCAATTCTCATGCAATTATTCCTAATCAGAATGATTTTAGCTACTTCCTTTCTAGAAAACAATAAAACGCTTCCATTGTTAACATATATTTCTCTCTTAAAACTATTTTTAAGGTCCACCAATTTCCTTTAGATATGATAAAATTGCATGAGAATTGAGAGCCAACATCTAACATTTCCAATATATAAAATTTTCAAAGTGAATCAAAAAAAAAATTGATTCACATGAAATAAAATAAAGTTATAAAATGAAGACTCTTGCTCCCAAAGTCTCGTTAAGTGTTGTGGACGACAAAGCATGCCCAACGGACCCCCGTTTTGCACACCGCACGCTCGACATGTCCTGGCCCCATTTTCCATTTCTTTTCATTTTTTAATGTCTTATCCTCATTACTAATACTTAATTAATTGCCCCTTTAATCATCTCCATAACTATAAATTAGAAAACCTCACAATACATACTGCCATAAGGTAACAATAACTCTACCGTAGGCACTCAAAACTCGAATATATAAATCGTACGTAACGTAACGTACGTAATATACAACATTTATATCCTCACTCATTGCACAGCTTTAACGCATTCTTCTCATAAAACTATATAAAATGTTTAAATATTTTATAAGTCATACTGTTAATATTTGCATATTAAGTGTAAGGCAACGTACCAACAAATCTCTCATGTCATCTTACATCAAAACTTCTTTTTCCATAAAATCTCCTTTCCTTGCTGCAGATTCAACTTAAAACTGGAATTAAGGATGCTCTAAGTTACAAATGATCCAGACACAAAATTTAAAGAACACACATAACTAACAAAAAGAAAAAGAGCACACATATACGTGTAAGTAAAGGTTATATATATGAATATGTGCTTGAAACCCCTTCGTTTGATATATTAGGATTACCTTGTAAATTTTCTACAGAATAAATAGGAAACTATATTCGATCGTGGGAGTGATCAGAACAACTTATAGAAGAGAGAAGTGGTGAAGAGCAGAAGAAGAAGAAGAAGAAGAAGACGAATTAAGGAGAAAGAGGATCCGATTTGGTGAATATAAAGGTGAGGAGAGAGTGTGGACTGTGGACCGCTCCCTTGCGCGTGGCCTTCTTCGTGTCCCCATTCATTCACGTCACACTCTTGCTTTTTTGGTTTTTTAACTTCCCCGGTTATATATATTTATTCACTCTCAATTTTTTCACCATACATTGTTATTAATTATGAATTAAACTAATATGTTACAAGTGTCGATAACTAGCCAATATGGTACAACCCTAATAAGGGTTACGTACAGGAGAAGTTATGATAAAAACTAAAAAGACTAGGATGAAACTTTTAAGGGTTTACTCACACGTCGACGATATGGATGGAAGAAATTCGTGGAAGCGCAATGGGAAGCAAAAACCGGCAGATCAGGTGGGAAATGGCGGCAAGATTGTTCCTAATGGAAACCTAGCTTACGGAGATAACGACGTCAAGATTCAGGCGGAGGAAACTAAAAAGCCTAAACCCAAGAAGGAGAAGAAACCCAATAATGTCTTCATTTTGCCTGAAGAGTGTTGAAATTTGTGTTTTCTGTGATCTCTAGTATTCCGAAAGTTAATCAACTGTAAAATATGAACAGGCCTCCCAAAGTGATTTAGCTCCAGGCTTCTATTTACGGGCACATAACTGATCTGGTTGTTACAGAAAATCATGTTTTAGCTAAAAAGAAGCTACAGAAATCCCTAGCTGTCTGGTCTGTGACCAAAAACGTTGATTGCTGCAAGCACTGGAACAATCTCCATAAGAGAGTATACAGAAGCTAGCTAGTGTTGCTCTTCTTATAAAGTTTGTAGACTAATGGAAGGATCAATCCCTCAAGCTCAGAGCCGTGCCTCCCCTCTTAGAAAAAGGACAAATGCCACAAGACAACAAAAGTTTCTACTAGTCAAAAACAAAATTTAATTATAGTTTTAAAAATTATCGATCCAATAAAAAGAAATTTTTTTAAAAATAGATCATCTCAAATCATTGATCCAGAACTTTAAGCCTTTTACTCCCCGAGATACAAAATTTAAAAAATAGACAATAAGTTTTTGTTTTTTTTTTGGTGGAAAGACAATAAGTTTTTGTGAAAATAAAAAAAATTGCAATAAAGAATAAAACTTTTCGAATAAATAAATTTAGCGTAACCGGCAAAGGAAGATCCTTCAATAGGACCCACCTAAACCTTCGTGACAACGACCTTCCCCCAAACTCTTTAATCATTAGTTTAATCAATTTTTTTACCGAATGACTTTTTATTTCCAACATCACAAATTAAAGTCTCTGAGATGATTAAACAAGCGGGAGAGCATAATTTACAAACAAAACGTTGAAAAAATATAAACGAATTTTTTTTTATCTAAGAAAAATTAATGTGTCTTGGCAATTGGTGGGATGCAACGCAAACACTTGACATGTTAAATAGTTTTGAGTAGAGCTTTCATTTCTGAACTCTCTGAATGAAGAGAGGTTATAATCAGGAGTATAATAATTTAAGATAAGTTCGTATGGTTAATTAGTTCCAAGCGATTATTAAAATGAAAACGACCTTTTTGAGAGAAGTAATATACACATAGCCTATGAATAATCATATTCTACATGTTACATGTGGATCTTAAATGTATAGCTTTTTACAATCATACAACAATAAATCTTGGGTTTTACTCTTTCCCTTTTTTTTGGTCCTCCACTAACATAATGCGTTGTACAGAAAACAGTTATATATAAGCTTCTTAATAGAGAAATTTTCACATTTTTAGCTTACTTTTGGCCACGGCTTAAAATTTGTAAAACTCCAGTTTTCCAATATTGATGGTAGAAATTAATCTAGAATTCAGCTTGAAATTCTCCCAGTTATCAAAATGAGAACAAATAAAACTCACATTTTCATATTTATCAACTAGTTGTGAGATGTTCCAAAGAATTTTGTTTTTTTATAGAACTACAAAGCTTGACTATCTGTTTTGGTCCATTTTTATTAGTTCTTTGATTATCTTTTCTAGTCGAAAACTAGACCAATGTTTAAAACCTGTAAAAGTATAGAGTTAACTTTTTTTGTTATCTAAAGAAATTTCAAGTTGATAGTTCAAAATAAAATCCATATAGTAAATTAACTTTGCGTTCCACAAATTTCTTGTTTGAAATGTACATATGTGTCGATATTTCTTTTTCTGATCAATAAGTTTTTTTTTTTTTTTTTTGTATGAATGTTAAAATTTTATTCAAACAAAAAACCATGATAC
>OVBW01003303.1:0-10385 GCA_900406355.1 Erysimum pusillum
GTACCTTAATACCAAGATGGAAAACATTAGTAAGTATGAGACCCAAAGGAATACCAACTGCATAATACGAAGCTAAGTTCACAACTGCCACTATACTTTGCATCCCTGCTCCAACTGCCACACCTGTTTTATTTCAACCATTTAAATTATTAGAATTTGATTCAGTTATTGCTAAACGAAAGCAAAGTTCACTTTTAAAGTAACGCAAACAAATCAAAGTACCGCAAAATAGATACCAACAATTATATGGACTGTGGTTCACATAGATCAGAGGGTATAAAGATGTGTGACCTGAGAGTATAGGTTGTATGCTGTTGAGTAAGATTGAAACCGCAAGGATCACTGATAAATCATTCACTGCATCCGAAACCTCCTTGCTATTCGAAAACAAATACGAAATCTGACCACAGAAAGTTAAGCATAGAACTGAGAATATCACTCCCATCAATGTTGATACTGTGAGTATCACTTTTATCGAAAATCTCACTGCATCTGCATCTCCTTTCCCCAGCTCGTTAGCCACCCGGACACTACGATTACATTTTTGCATCGAAGGAACATTACTTGTTATTTAATTTATGTATGTACATTCAAAGATTGAAATATGAGAGAGCATTACCAAGCCGCACCCAAGAAGCCAAGGCATATGTTGAGTTCCCATGTATATATGTATTGGCTGCAAATGTTCAAGATGATTGACTTTATTTGATTTCTAAATAATTTAGCCTAGGCTGACTATAAATATATGCAATGTATAGGAAGGTTTTGACTTTTACCATATTGAGAAAGCAGAGATTGATGTTTTCGCATCTTTTGTATACCCAGCCATTAAGACAAGGATGCTCATGTACCAATACTCTAAGCTGAACGAAAATTGTAAGGAAAAATATTATTAGAGAACAAAAGTATAACATTGTAAAATAACATAACTTTTATCTTACCAAAAACAAAAATAACATAACTTTATGCTAAAAAACAAAAATAGTAGTATTATTTCTCCACTTTTGGCTTAGTGGTAGTGGATCCACAAGTAAAAATATGAATCTCACCTCAAGCCTTGAAATTATAATATTCAAGTTGTTAAAAAAATACCTAACATAGGTAATTACCAGATCATGAAGCCCGCAGAAATGGAGAGCTTGAGCATAGGAATTAGGTCAACAAAAGCAGCAATACTAAATCCGGTCCAAGTGAATGGACACCATCCACCAAAAATGAACACAAACTCGGCTAATACCATCGCCCACGAGCCCACATTAAGTCCGAGGAGAGCACCACCAATGCCCATTCCCATAATACTCACGCACCACCACGTGACTAGGAGGTCAAGAGCCAAGGAAAATACCGAGAGAACACCTACAATAGCGTTCCTCATCTGTGCTTGGAGGTACATTTGTAT
The DNA here is from genome assembly GCA_900406355.1 of Erysimum pusillum. NCBI lineage: Eukaryota > Viridiplantae > Streptophyta > Magnoliopsida > Brassicales > Brassicaceae > Erysimum > Erysimum pusillum. The sequence goes on from OVBW01003303.1 coordinate 1,400, forward strand.
AGTCATAGTGAAAATTAAGCTATAGACATAGGGTATCATCCAAGGATAGATCTCATCAACAGTCTTTGTGATCTCGACGTTTTGGCCTAATAGACGCAGAATGGGACCAGCCAATACAATAAACGGTAGGAACAAAGTGGTCACGGCAATGTCCACGATCCATGAACGTTGTAGATATATCCCCATTGTGTGGTATTGTTCTGCACCGTATGCTTGCCCACACAATGTCTCCGTTGCACTTGACATACCACCCTATACATTAACACCATAAAGACTAAAAGACCAATTCCTGCATTAATTAACTGACTTATTGTTCGCATACCGAAATTAAACCGAAATTTGAAGTTTTTTAATACCATTAAACCGTAGAGAAAGCGGATGAATGTGCTTTGGAGGAGAGCGTAAGCGGCTAGACCCAACTCAGAGGAGTGACCGATGAAGGCTTGAGCCACAATGATGCTCCCAAATGAAGTCATTCGGAACAAAGACGAAGGTAATGCTATTTTCCATATTTTATTTACTTCACTCCAAACCTTCGTCCTCAGATAGATTCTCTCCCTGTTATTGCTCTGACCCTTATTATCTGATCCTACACGTAATAGCCTCTCCTCCATTTCTCCTTCGCTACTCATTTCTAGTTGTTATTTTGTTCTTCCGTTCTTTAACTCTAATCTGAAATTTGCATTAACAAAAAAAAAAAAAAATACTTATAAGCTTTCGAAAATGTTGTAAGGCGGAAGAAANACTCTCCCTGTTATTGCTCTGACCCTTATTATCTGATCCTACACGTAATAGCCTCTCCTCCATTTCTCCTTCGGTACTCATTTCTAGTTGTTATTTTGTTCTTCCGTTCTTTAACTCTAATCTGAAATTTGCATTAACAAAAAAAAAAAAATACTTATAAGCTTTCGAAAATGTTGTAAGGCGGAAGAAATACTAATCATCGTAATCCATAAATCACACACATATACAGCAGTAAGGCTTCAAAGACGCAAATTTCATAGGAAAAAAGTGCAAAAAAAAAGTTCTGCATTTTAATTTCCACGAGTTTTCATTCTAACTTTCTAATTTTATAAGGGAACCGAAGAACAGATTTTTATTAATCCTAATTAAATATCGTATATTTTTTTTTTTTTTTTTTCCCAGTCCCTTTCTGATAGAAATTGATTATGTCAGCGAGAAGAAATTTAAAGATCAAGAAACGAACTCGTAACTAAAGTTTCTTTAAACTAATTTTTTTTGTAAAAAAGTTTCTTTAAACTAATATCTTGCTCGAAGATTCATCAAAACATAATATATACATACGCATGCACTTTTGTTGTATATATATCTACTGAATCTGTGAAGTCTAGAGTGATTAATTACCTTAGCTCAAGTGAATAGACTCAAAGCGAAGAAACCAGATAGGAGAGACAAAGGTCGGCGAAATCAACAGCAGAAGAATTTCAAGAAAAGAAAACAAATGTAAACTAAAAGTTACTTGTTTCCTCTTTTTAGGAAAAGATGTCAGAATTAATGGAACCGAAACGCCTTGATTATACACATATAGACATACAGTACTTAGATGGGAACGCGTATAGGTATAAACGTATTATGTATAGACAAAATTAACATATGTTTGTAATTAATGTGTTTATATATTCCTATGTGAAAAAGAGTGAAACTTACAAAGAAATAATTGAAATTTGTGAAATACTAATAATTAAGTCAGGTGATAAATAGGATATATGCCAAACAAATGATATTATTCTAAATAAAATACACTATGCTACATATGTCTCTAGCCCTCCAAAAAATATTTCACATTAACATGAAAAAATCCATACAGATATTTTTTCTTCTTTTTATGGAAACCACATTACTTATCAACCACTTTTGAAGATTAAATTGAAGTTTCTAACCATCTTTCCCATAAATTTGTGGTCCAACGATCTCATTTGTTCGCGGCATGCAATCAGGACCGTTCAAATGATTAGATGTTTTCTTTTTGTGGTAAGTTAACACCGTTCAATCGTTAGTTGTGTGAAAGCAGTTAAAAAAAGTGAAAAATGGATTCTTTTTCTTTTTTTTTTTGTATACTAGCTAGACTTAGTTTTCAAACCACCATACAATCCACTTGGGGGTTCAAACATGCTACGTTGGGTGACATGTGAGGATTAAATCATCATACCAGTAACCTCGAGTCAGACGTAAAAATGGATTTTAATAAACTATTTTCCCATTCAAACAAATGTCAAATAATACATGCCGAATTACCCTCAAACTCCCGTGCATTACCGTTTCACGTTAGAAGCTTGAAAAAAAAAACTACGTCCCGTTTACTCGGGATAAATGTGGACTGCATGCTGTTTCTAGAATACTTTCTACGATATTTTTGAGTGCTATACGGACACAAAAGTGGAATCTACAAAACCGCCACGTTATGCACACACGGTGACAATTGTTTCATAGTAAGATACACGTGTACACTTTTTGATCCAGTAATGACCAGTATCTTCCATGTGGTAGGTAAGCTCTTGTCCCCTCTTAAAGTGCCACTCGTCGCGTCAGACATTTCTAGAAAAGGAAATAAAACAAAAACTCTTCGTCTCTCTCGAATACCTAGAACTATCTTTTTATTTGCTACCAATAACTCTTCTAAACTTCTAATCTTTTAAGGAAAGGAATTTTGAAATATAAATATTATCATGTTTGTCTACATTTTTTTTAACTATTTTTGGCCAGACTTAGGTTGTTACTAAATTGTGTATTTACTTGGGCCCTTATGCATGCGAAGCCATTTTATTCGACTAAATGGACCACCAGCCCACAAGTCCTCACCCCTTTTATTTGTTTTCAATTTATAACCATCTCTTGCGATTTATATGACTGTGATGGATTTAAAAGTATTTTGTAGTGTCATGTGTGAGTGATTCAAGTCTGTCGCTTTCGTAGCACGGCCGGTTTTCCAATACAGAGATCTCGATTGAAATCAGTTTTAGGGTTTTGATGCCATACACTTTCTTCACTCGAACTTTAAGATATGAGTGAGAAGAAGAAGAAGATGAATAGGGCAACAACAAGGTCTCTGATCTTCTTCTATACATTCTTGTGTGAGCTCTAACCTCATGGCCTTCTCAAAACCTGTAAAGGCGTTGGTTTGTAAAGTTACCACAAAAATAAGTTTAAACTTTTGGGTAAAGAGAAAGTACCCGGCCATTATTACCTCTCTTTTTTCGACATTGCAGAGATTTGTTGTTTACACTCTCCCAAATGACCAAACTTGGGGGTTTCTAATTGCTGCAACTAATATCTCATCTCTTGGACCTCTTTGTTGATGAAACTAAACAGAGCCGTTGTGATATACCGCTCGCCATGGCTCGGAAAAATAACCTGTTTTTACGAAATCTATTAGAGCATAAAACCACTCAAATGTGATTACTAGAACTTCAAATATGTTTTTTTTTCCTCACCGTGATAAGTTTTCCGGCATTCTCTGCTCTTTTAGCCAAGCTGATTGCTGCTACTGCAGCAGCTCCAGATGAAATCCCAACCTAATGTGTATATATACCGTGAAAAATATAAACACAATGTTAAGTAGAGAAAAAGAAGCGAAGAGGTTATTTATATATACCAGCAATCCTTCCTCTAAAGCTAGTCTCCTCGCCATCTCTATCGCTTCCCCATTGCTAACCTATCGACATGATCGTCTTTTAATGTTTTCAATACATGTATTGATTAAAATATTTATTGTGATGTGAAAGTATTGCTAACCTTAAACACTTCATCAAGTAATTTAACATCCAAGATTCCCGGTAAGTAACCTGAAAAACCGTTTAGTAATGTTCTGTGAGGAGGATGCCTAAGTAAAGAAACCCAATTTCAAAGAAACAATATTGGAGAAATGAAGCCTCAATGCCTCCTTACCAGGATTGTCTCCAGATATCACACTTCTTTCTGATGGTTCAACGCCCACTACCTATGTTTTAAGGATCTTTCGGGTTAGAGAAATCACAAGGTTAAACCAGAAATCTGAAAACAAGAAAGAGAGAAAGACCTTAATATCTTTGTTCATCATTTTCAAGAAACCTCCTGTACCTGTTACAGTACCACCAGTGCCAATTCCGGCAACAAATATATCGACATTACCCATTGTATCTTCCCATATTTCTGGTCCTGTAGTTTCAAAGTGGATCTTACCAAACAAGCCAAAGGAAAAACACCTTATTAGGCCACAAAACCTAAATCACGAATAAAGAGAGTAAAAAGCTCGATAACTCCTTACCTTTGTATTTGCCGTATTGTCAAATTGCTGAAACATATATGCGTTCTTCGTCTTGAGAACAATCTCTTTGGCTTTATCCACTGCTCCTTTGAGACCCTTCTCTGGATTTGTTAGTACAATCTCTGCTCCTAATGCGCGTAAAAGCATCCTTCTTTCAACATTTATGGAAGCTGGCATTGTCACTATAAGCTTGTAGCCTTTAGCTGCAGCAACAAAAGCAATCCCGAGGCCAGTGTTTCCGGTAGTTGGTTCTACTAACACAGTCTGCATTGATGATACTATCGAATTAGCAAATCTACAATGTCGCAACACAGAGCATCAAAATATCGGAAAGCAAGATGTGCAATAACCTTCCTCGGACTTATGGCTCCAGTGTCTTCTGCCTCATTTATCATGCTCAGACCGATCCTGCAGAAAGCGAACATTATTGGGAATCAAGTTTAAATCAAACTTTAATCTTGAGAAAATCTAAGAATGTCCAATCCACAAGATTGAATTTCGAGAGGACGAAGAGTCATTCTGACCTATCCTTGACGCTTCTACATGGCTCCATTGATTCGAGCTTTGCAGCAACATCGGCCAAACATCCATCAGTGACTCTATTGAGATACACCATTGGTGTGCTTCCAATCAACTATACAAACAAAATCGAATCCTAAATTACCAAACTTTATCACAAAGTCTAATCTTTTTAAAAGAAAAAACGTGTCTTTGAAACTTACTTGAGTGACATCTTCGGCAATGTTGACTGTTTCTGACTCGGCAATGTCTTCCTCTTTGATTTCATCTTCAGCCGTAACTGGCGGAGGAGGAGGAGGTTTCCGTTTGGTTTTGGATTTCGATTTTGTTCCGGTACCAGACTTTTCGGAGACGGCGCCGACGACGAAGGAAGATACCGGAGTTCTGACAGTGAAAGACGATGAAAATTCATGGTGAAAGGCAAAGAGTGAGGGTTTCGCAGTACTGAAACGGTGTCGTTTAGAGGTTATTACACGGAACGGATACTGAGGAAGAAGACGGAGCGAAGGAGAAGAGAGTGCCATTGTTCGTCGCCGGCGAGGTTTAAGGGATTAGGTTTCTGTTGTTTAAAGATAAAAATGTAAAAATACATAAAGAAGGTGACCAATCGGATAAATGCCATTATTTTTTTGTATATTTTAGTTCAATGGATAAAAGACTTAGGTAAGAGATTCATGATGGGATATTCATATTTTTTTGTACTTTTTGTTGAGATATTTAATGAAAATTTAGTAAAAATTATCCAAAATTTTTTTCTATTTCCTCTATTATGTTTTCAAAAATACCTAAAACTAAAGAAATTTATATCCCCAAATATAGTTTTACTCGTTCCAAAATTGATTTTTAGCCAAAATAGTGAGTTGAAAATTGAATTTAACTATCAAAAAATTTTAATCACATCTCAGTACTTGTAATTTCCGTTCCGAAGATTATCAAAAATAGTTTGAATAGTATTTTTCATTATCCAAATTATTCGTTTTTATCCCGTTTCATATAGATAAGATAATAATTTTTTTTTTAAATTATCGTTTTGTGTTAGTAGTATTTTTCTAAAAATAATTTGGTATAAAAAACATAAATTCTTTCACCTACTACTCACTTCAAGCGGTAATTACTTTTTTTAATCCGAATAAAATCTATATTCAAGAAAACTAATAGATTTTCTTTTATCGATTTCCATAAATTGTGTAATGTATTTTTTCTTTTTCAATTTTGTAAAAAATTATTTTTTCGGTTGATACGAATTAGAGTAGTTATAAGGAAAAGCTAATTTTTAGGAACATAATTTCCATAAATTATGTAATGTATTTAATTATTTTTACATACATTAATTTGTAATGGCAATTTCAGTAATATAACACATCACAATTGGTTAATTTGCTAACAATATTGCTCAAATAATAGTATAGAGATAAGATATGATTTTCTTTTATTCATGTATATCATCAATTTTTCCCAAACAATTTATTTTCTATAGAAATCTCAGCTAATCATTACAATTTACTACTTGTGTCACATGGAAAAAAAATTTACTTGTTTTTTTGTTATAATTATAGTAGTATATAACTTCAAGATTTTTTTTTTTTTTTTTGGGATAAAAACTTCAAGATTTCTAAGTTATGATAAATAAGTTGTGTTTGGAAAGATTGTAATTTTTTCGCACAAAAATAAAATGGCAAATTTAAGTCATATTTTGTAATTGTAGAAATTCTCATTTGTTTTGAGAAATGCCTCAAAAAAATCACACTTTTAAGTTTGTTTTCAAAAATACTATAAACATAACATTAATTTTCAATGGTATAGAGTTTAAAATATTTGATTTGGATTAACTATTTTTGTATTTTATATTTTCTGTCTTATGTATATCGTGCCTTTTTTTCCTCTCTCGAATGGTACTCTCTACGGAAATCGGGATCACATAACCCAAAACTTGTAGATGAAGAATTCATACGTATTTGTGCTGTTTTCTTGACGAAAAAAATGTCGTCTTTATTTCTTGACAAAATATTTTATCTATAAATGCAAAAAATATTTTGAAGAAATCATAATTTTTTACATTTTATTATAAAATAATCCACGTAAAAGATAAACAAACTCTTTTTTTTTTTTTGGTAAAAAACCAAACTCTTTTCAAATAAAAGATTGTGAAGAAAACCAAGAAAAAATATAAATTCGTGGGATAACGATTTTATTTGTTTTGTAAAATAATACTCTAATTATATTTTGTATAATTATTGAAAAAAAAAATTCGATATGGTAATAGAAAAAAAAAAACCAAAAAAAAACGAGGAACCTTAACGTTGTTTCTACTAGCATCAAAAAAGACAAGGCTAAGATATCGAAATCAAATTTAAATATCTGTAAGATAATAATATTTTTTTAGTCATTTGTCACACACGTCGCTAGCACCTTGCTTTAATCTTCGTCTCGAAGGATTGAATCGCAGAAAAAATAAATATTTTAAATTCTTCTTTGTGATATTGACCCTTATAAATAATGGAACACGATAACCACGTTAAAGCATAGAAAACGACCTGAAAAATGGCATTCAAAGCGATTCTCTTTCTGGGTTTACTTCTCGCTGTGATAGCTTCTCCGATCACCGTCGATGGTGGATCAGTGTGCCCTGAGAGTTCAACGTTTGGTCGAGGAAGCTTTCCCGATGGTTTCTTGTTTGGTGCTGCTACTTCTGCTTTCCAGGTATTTCGAATTTGGATTTACAAGTTAAACATTGTTGAATCTCCGTTGAATGAGATTAGTTTTCATAAGTAGGATTAACAGAGTTTAGAATCCCAAATCCAGTTTAAAGAAATCAAATTTGGCATCTTTAATTTAGTGAAAAATGAAAGCTTTAGCCAATCAAAGGCAGAGTTACTTGTCATAAATTGTCGACTGGATTTAACAAATTTTAAGCTGTAAATGACCCATTGGTCTTTTGTAAGTCTCCTAATTTTAATGATTTAGGCCTAAGACCGTTTCTTTGATACATTCACTTTTGAGTTCTGTTGATGCTTCAGTTTCATGATTGACTTATAGTAAATCCTTCTAGTGCCAGTGGTTTCTGGATAAAAAACATTGTTTCTAATTTTGCTTGATTTGCTTGTATAGCATGAAGGTGCACCAGAAGAAGGAGGCCGAGGTTCGAGCATTTGGGACTCATTCACTCTTAAACATTCAGGTCTTTCCTCTTCTTCTAACCAAATCAGAAGATTAAAAAACCGATTCACTGTTATAATTTTAGAATTTGGTCTGGTCTTGAGATTAACTCATGAGCATGTGTTATTTATATCTGCAGAAAGGAACAATAATCTTGATGGCAGGCTGGGAGTTGATTTCTTTCATCATTATAAGGTATATATGCGTTGTGTTATGTTGAGTGAACAATTTTGTCTATCCTTAAAAGATAAGTAGTGTTAAATAACAAATGATCAAAAATGATTCTTGAAAATGTTGCAGGAAGATGTTCAATTATTGAAGAAGTTGAACATGGATGCTTTTAGGTTCTCTATTTCGTGGTCAAGAATATTTCCCCGTAAGAAAAAATCAATTTCTTTGGTTGATGATCCTCTTGCAATTGTCATGAGATGCAGCAATTCACTCTCTAATAAATTTGTTGCTTAAAACCAATCAGATGGGAAAAAGGACAAGGGCGTGAGTGAAACCGGAGTGAAATTCTACAATGATCTTATCAACGAGCTCATTGCAAATGGTTATTACACCACCTTCCACATTATCCATTCATACCAAATCTCTCTTTTTCCTTAACCCACATGGCTTAAAATCGCACTCTTGATTGAGTTTTGCAGGTGTAACGCCTTTGGTTACCTTGTTTCAATGGGATGTACCTCAGGCTCTCGAAGATGAATATGGAGGTTTCTTGAGTGAACGTATTTTGTAAGTCCTTTAAGCCAAGTATTGATCTGTATTATGTCAGTTCTGTTTCCTATCTTTTCGCGGTTACTTAATATCTTCTGAAACTCGTATATAGGGAGGATTTCCGGGAATTTGCAAAGTTTGCTTTCAATGAATATGGTGATAGAGTGAAGCATTGGGTCACCATAAACGAGCCTTATGAGTTTAGTCATGGTGGATATGAGACTGGAGAGAAAGCACCAGGAAGATGTTCTAAATATGTCAATGAGAAATGCGTTACGGGCAAGTCTGGACATGAAGTTTACGCCGTTAGTCACAATTTGCTATTGG
>OVBW01003306.1:0-10383 GCA_900406355.1 Erysimum pusillum
GTCCAGTTGTTGTGTTGTATTTGGTGTTTACGGAGGGAATATATGAGACTTTGATAAAATAACATAAAGTATATTAGAATGTTCCTCATCGGTTGGGATAAAAAATTTTGGATAATATGTAAGGATATGATAATCTTTAACTCTCAAGTTAGCTTTTGGGATAAGTTATACCACATTCCTAATAAAATACATATAAATTTTCAGTTTGCCTAAGTCAAACTTCATGCATATTGAGATTTATGTTGATCATTTATTTATTTCATCTAGACTTTCTTAGAACATTGTGGCTAATTTGAAGCCACCTAATCCCTTTTGTTATATTGATGACCAAAGAGAATTAACAATTGTATAAATAATTTACCATGATGAAGAAATGGCGCCAAGATCTGGTAGCTCTCCTGGTCAGCGAAGGCACAATGATGTGCAACGCTTGATTGGTTCGAAGCTCGATCAAGGCATTAGAGAGAGAGAGACAGATGAGTAACAGAAGAAGCTAAGATTATCCATAAATATATGAGGTATTATAAAATATCTCTTTTTTATATTATTGTATAAACACGCCCGCTTCTTCAGTTTGTAAAATGAAAAATAAAGAAATTAGACATGTAACCTAATTAATCATTATGACTTGGTGGTTCACAAATTAGCCAATGATTAAAGTTAAAGATTAAAATTAATAGTTGTTGTACATGTTGTATTTGGTGTTTTAGTAGTACTTAATTGTATGGAATATGGATGTACTGTATGAGTTATTGAGGGATAAAAGACTAATACAAAATGATTGTGACAAATGCAAATCATCAAGTACTAATATCACATGCCCTTTTACTTTTCTAATAACATACAACATCACGAGACGTGTCAAACATTTCGTCTATTCTTATTCATCCTCCAAGAAACTTTGAATCTGACCGAGATTAGTTATAATCACTCATATGTATAAATACTTCTCTTCACAATTCATCTGTCACATACACAAATCTGAAAGATCAAAAATCCTCTCTCATATTTTAAGTATTTTTACTTTCACCCCAAATCTTATCGATATTCCATTCACACCCCAACTGTCGTTATGTCTTCCAAAGTGATTTACCGTACTCTTCGACCGCTGCTACTATCATCTTCGGTACAATCCTCCGGTTTAGGTATTGGTCCAAGAATAAATGGACATGCCATCAGCCACTTGCCCATTGTTCGGTTTTTGAGCTCCGACACATCATCTCCAGCAAGTGGGAATAATCAGCCGGAAAATCCTGTCAAAACGGCCGACGGTAAAGTCATATCCACTTATTGGGGTATACCTCCGGCCAAGATCACTAAACCGGACGGTTCAGCTTGGAAGTGGAATTGTTTTCAGCCATGGGATTCATACAAACCGGACGTCTCTATTGATGTAACCAAACATCACAAACCCTCTAATTTCACTGACAAATTTGCATATTGGACTGTCCAAACTCTGAAAATACCAGTTTATCTATTTTTTCAGGTAATTTAATTAGAGATTTTAAATTATTTTTTCATTTGTTCATTTTATTAACAAATTTATTCACTAATCGAATGTTCAAAGAGGAGCTGATTATCAACATTTCTTTTAGATGAGTAATTACTAATTAGGATGTGACTGATTTCAAGATGATTAAAGTCTTTTTGGTAAAAGCTTTGAGTGGTTGTAATGTCTTTACAATTAAAAAATCAACCTCTTAGACTAAATTCAATAATTCAATTTTTGAGTATAGAGGAAGCACATGTGCCATGCGATGTTGCTGGAGACGGTGGCAGCGGTGCCGGGAATGGTCGGAGGGATGCTTTTGCACTTGAAATCTCTCCGGAGATTCGAACATAGCGGCGGATGGATCAAAGCTTTGCTCGAAGAGGCCGAGAACGAGCGTATGCATCTCATGACCTTCATCGAACTTTCACAACCCAAATGGTATGTATGTTTGTATATATCATTTTAAGAAAAAAAATCTTTTGGTTACGTTCTCAAATCAAGTTTGGTTTGACCTGAGCCGGTTAATTATCTAATAAAATTCTGAACCGGTTTTTGAAGGTACGAACGGGCGATTGTGTTCACGGTCCAAGGAGCTTTCTTCAACGCATATTTCTTGGCTTATGTAATTTCTCCCAAACTTGCTCATCGCATCACTGGATACTTAGAAGAAGAGGCTGTGAATTCATACACCGAATTTCTCAAGGACATTGATGCTGGAAAATTCGAAAACTCGCCAGCTCCGGCCATCGCGATCGATTACTGGCGGTTGCCTAAAGATGCAACGCTTCGGGACGTGGTTTTTGTTATCCGAGCTGACGAAGCTCACCACCGTGATATTAACCATTATGCTTCGGTACGGAGTTATATATTTACATTTTGTAAACTGATATATAATATTTGGGGTAAAAATATGTTATTGAAATATGGGGTTAAATGTTTGCAGGATATACAATTTCAAGGACATGAACTCAAGGAAGCTCCGGCTCCGATCGGATATCACTAAAGATTATGTGACAAAGCGTTATATACATGTATGAACCATGTATGTGGTTGTGTCTCCATGATATTTTTATTTTTCAAATTGTATTTTTATGTTGTCTATAAATTGTTTTTCTTAATGGCTAAGTTAATATCGGTAGATTTTTTTGTATTTAAAACATTTTTTTATCATGAACATAATATTATATATGTGCATTAAAGATCATACTTACATATATCTAAATCATACACCGTAAATCTTTAATTCTAAAACTATGAAAATGTAAATTTTAACTCTTAAGGCCGAAAAAAAAAAACTCTTACAGATTACAATCTTTTTTTTTTTTTTGTCAAACATTACTATCTTATCCCTAACTTTTTATCATAGATTACAGGTTGTCGCTATAAACTAATTCCTAGTTATTTCTTTTTCAGCTTTTTTACATATAATTTCTGGCCTTTCATAAAACTACTTAAACTATTTTTTTTTTCATAAATCAACATGTACATAAACCCATCCTTCTAATCAACTTGGAGACCACAATGAAAGAAAAAAAATTTCGATTAATATTACATACTATGTTCTAGTATGTAGGGTTTTCGAGCCTAAAAAGTGCCTTAGGATTTGTAATTCATTATTTACACGATTACTATTTTTCTGTATGTAGGGTTTTAGAGCCTATATAACAAATGCCTTAGGGTTTGTAATTCATATTCACAAGATTAATATATAAAAAAAAAAAAAAAACTATAGGCTAAAGGGTACTTTTCTCAATATATATCTTTCTTCTTAATTAAGTTTTCTTGATTTACCAACTTGTCTTGTCCATCGTAAGTCTTGTGATGAATGTGAGACCATTCTAATTTACAACAAGCATTTAGAGACGATTTCAAATTCGTTAAAATCCGTCATTTAAGTAAAAGATGCGATGAATTAGAAACAGCAACGATGTCTGACATAAATTGTATGCTTTCTAGGAGTAATTGGATCTCTCTAAACTTGCGCCTCATCTGCGATCCGTTTTCCTTTCTGTCCTCATTTGGATTCTTCTTCTCTTTCAGTGATTGTATATTTGTATCTAAAGATTATTTGCACAACACATCTTTCAATTCCAATACGCATATGAACGAATATTCTTGCTTTCCAGAGTGAGAAATCGCCTCTATTAATTAGTCAGTGTATTTGAAATCTCTTGGTTCAGCCTTCTGATACCATTTATTGTGAATTCAAAATCGATCTTTGTCTTCTTGTCAAGACACAAACTTCTTTCAATCTCGTAATACTCTTCGAACAAGTACTAAATTGAATATGGTCGACTTAGACAAGAACGTTAAGAAGAAGAAAAGATATGAACAAATGAGAGTTGAAGAGAAGTGAACTAAGATGACACACAAAATTTAACGAGTTCATGTCTCGGTATGCAGTACCTCTCGGGCAGGGCATATTCCTAACAATTCACAAACTCGAATCAATCGGAAACAACAAACATTTGATCTCTTTATATATAGAAGATCGAATGCTCTGTTTCTTCTTTTTGGATTGTTACAACATTTCGAAACAGAGTTTTTTTTAGCTCGGTTGATTCTTAACCAATATTTAAACCGAATTTACAAGTCCCCTGAATGAAACTACGGGGGTGTTATTGGTTTGGGATTTTGAAAGAGTTTTTATGATTTAATTAAATCTTTAAATGAAAGGTTTTAAAAGATTGTCAAAAAGTTTAAAATATCTTGATGATTTGTTTTCCAAAATCTTGTAAAGTCTTTTAAAACTTTTTTCCATACTCTTGTATAGTCTTGATGACTTTTTCAAACTTTTAAATATCTCCAAAATATTACTCATCTTCCTATCCATTTGGTAAGAAAATATGAATTGCATCTCTTTCTCACCATTTGATATATTTGAGGTATTAGATTAATCAGAAATTGATGTGTCACAGACAAAGTGTTTGGATTCGAATGCCCCACGAAGCAAGTTTATGATCATGGAGCCAAAGAGGTTGCACTCTGTCCTCTCCGGACTTAACTGTAAGAATAAAGTTTTATTTTGCATCTGTCCTTATGATCAATCATTTCAATATATATACTATAAGCCAATTCTTGTCTTTGCAGCAAGCGTCTTCGCGTATGGACAGACAAGTAGTGGGAAAACGTACACGATGAGTGAAGTCACTGAATTTGTAATAGACGATATCTTTGCTTACGTACATTGACAAGGTTTTACATACATAAACCCCTTCTTATCGTTTTTCTTTATTATTTCTTATTATCTATGTGTCGTCTCTGAGATCCTCTCTTGTTTCCTTTAGCAGAAACAAGAAAGAAAATTCACTCTGAAGTTCTCAGCGATGGAGATCTACAATGTGGGGATGTTATTAAACGTTGTTACAAAGTCATGGACTCTAATGATTCACAATCTCTCTATTTTATGGGAGAGTTTTCATGACTTTTTTTTATGAAGAAAATTATATAAAATCCTAAACCAATAACATAATATTTTAATTTATCAACAATCCAAGATTCTCTTGTTTGTTTTGAATAACACAAAACTTTTAATGACTTTATAAAACTCTTAATCCAATAACACTAGATTTATGAAGATTTTAAAATCACTTTTATAAATCCACAACTAATAACACCAAATTTTGACATAGTTTTAAAAGTTTTAAAAAGTCTTGATTGAATATCAACATATTCTACATAACTTTTAAAGTTATTAAAACTCTTTCTCAATTTCAAACCAATAAGATTAGACCATATGCTGAGACCAAATTGAATTCCCGTTCATACTCGAACCCGTTTTGTCCTTCATCATTCACAAAATAAACAAGTGGATATGACATTAAAAACAAAAAACAAAAAACAAAAAGAGAGATTTGGTTTTACAATATACTAGGAAGTTTGCCGACGGCTACAGAACTCTAAAATTATTTATTTATTGAATAAAAAATGTGGGTAAAAAGCGAGTGAATTTGTAATAAATAAATAAATTTGTATAATTTATTATAAAAAAAAATACATGAGATAATTCTTAATTTGTTGCTTTACCCTCCCACATGGATCCGTTCTGACAGAACTTTTTCATAAGGTAAACAAGTCAGCGACTCAACGAGTCAACGTAAAATTAAAATTAGTATTGGGAGGCTTACGTCATGATAATCCGTCTTTCCTTTTTCTCCTTTTTTGGGTTCAAATTCATGCAATATAAAAGTACAAACAACAACCCATAATAGGAATAAAAATATTTAGGGTAAAGTTTAACTTGGTTAGTCACCATTCAGAAAGTTATAGAGAATTTGGGAAAATCATTCTTAACTGTCCCTTCAAATTTTTTTTTTTGTCAACTGCATATATTAATTAGCTTAAGAAAGCCAATTTGGCGGAATGTGGTTTACAAAAGTAACACAATGCGGTAGGACACGAACATTTCGTGCCAACTTATCCGCTTGAACATTCTCGCTTCGTTTAACAAAAGATAAAGAGAAGGATAAAAATTATTCCCTATCGGCGGCGATGTCTTCTAGATAAACTGCAAATGCCGGCCATTCAGTTGGGGAAGACACCATCTTCACCAGGTCCGAGCAGTCTGTCAAAAACGCGACATGTTGATTTCCAGCGCCAATCATGCATCGCATCGCCCACATCAAAGCCTCCAATTCTGCATGTAAGGGTGTCAAACTTCTTCGCCAGTTGGCCGCTCCCATTGTTGATGCTGAATCAGAGGAAGTACAATACCACCCATAACCTACAAAGTTGTCCGTCTCCTTCCATGATCCATCCACATAACACCTAAGTCCCGAAAAGCTGGATTGTAAGAGATTTGACCGTGAGAGGGTTCCAGGTTGACGCACTAGGGTATTTGGAGAATCCTCCTCCTCCACCTGTGCTTTTTGCCAAGCCTGAGATTCCGAATTGGCCAACCGAACAATCTCGGGAGGCTTCTCATCTATATTTTCGAAAAATTTTGCATTTCGAGCTGCGAAAAACTGTCCCTTCAAATTATATTAAAAAAATTATGTTTTATAGATTATATGTTATTTTTTTAAAAGGGAGCATGTTCGAAACTTAGAAAAAAAAAATCATTTTTTTTTAACATCAAAAAGTTATTTGTTGTGCGGGGTTGGGCAGAATACCCGAATCCGAAAATCTAAACTGAATTTGGTTCAAAATATATGAATGGATCTTAAAGATCAATACTACAAAACGTTCAAAATCGAACCCAAAATCGAATAGATACAAAAAAAACCCAAATCTAACTAAGCTATTAACTTTCTTTTTACTTACAATATTCGGATATTTCAATTAACCTATTAAGTTTCTCTCAATCAAGTCAATCTGATCACAGCAACACAGTCGGAGAATCTTTGACTCAGTTCTAAGTAGGAAAGGGCCGAGAGCATGTTCGAAACTTGGACAGAAAAAAACATGGTTGAATGCAATAAATTACTACAAAAAAGAAAGAAAGTAATTTGACACCAAACCCTCGAGAAATCATGCAGTTATTGATTAAAAAGAAGAAAAGAAAACTTGATACAACGTAATTAAATCACACGGGAATTATTAATACGGAAGTAATCCAGTTTGGCAGTTACAAACTCACAACAACACAGTCTGAGAATCCCCGATAGATAATTCACGGGATACTCAGTTATAAGAAAGAAACATAACATGATGACCGGAATCTCAAGCTACTAGCTAGTGTAAACTACAATACTTGAGAGATCTGGTCCGACGGATCTGCGTCCCCTCGGTTATTAGTCTGGCCGCAAATGAGCTTTGGTAAAAAGACATACATAACAACGAAGAACCAAATGATCCATAGAGCAGCAACAATGAGAGTGAAGATGGGAGAAACAATGGAAATGAGCATGATAGCTGCGAGGCCCCCAAACAGATGGCTGATGTGTCCAACGAAGTGATCGATGGAAGCTTGGTTTCTTCTGAGCGTGACTTCAAAAACTCGGAGGATGGCGTAGATTAGAATGAAGACGTAGAAAGAGAGGATAGTAGCTCGGCGATCTGCAGCATTTGTTGACTGGTCTGGGAACTGCAGCAAACCGATGAATCCGGTGTTGATAACAACGATAAGCTTGTGCACCGTGGAGGAGTACACAGCTTCTTCAACCTTGTCCTCATCGCCGGAGTTAGGTCTATGCATAGTCGATGAAAACATGTAGAGAGTTATTGTAAGTGGGTTTGATTTTCATGAATATATATAGTCTCCACATGCGAAATTGCGAGGAAGTTTCATGTTTGACTTGATTTTTAGATTAATGTTTGCTGTTATTATTAATTTATATATTTGAGTTATTTACTTTCAGTGCCGTAAGGGCGAAGACGATGTGTTAAAAATAAAAAAAAAGGGCGAAGACTATGTGTTAAAAAAAATAATAACAATGATGGTCTTTTGGTGTTTTTTTAGCCAATTACTTATTTCAAGATTTTTATATATTTTCATATATAATTTAAATTTTTAAAACAAAATAAAATTTTTAACTACTACAACTTAATTTATACTCCTTTTGTTCCAATATATAGGATGTTATAACTTTTATTTTGTTCTATTTTATTAGATTTTTTTTCAAATCTCTATGTATAATTTATATTAATGTAATAGTTTAAGATTATTTAAGTTATGCAGTATTTTTTCTATTACTTGAATCTTTATAAATAAGAAAATATTTATTATTTCTTAATTGGGAAAATTGGGTGGGATGACCAACAAAAAAAAAATCAAAATTAAATAACTAACCCAAACTCCTCCTATTCACTTTCTTTTTCTTTCCATCTCTCTACTCTCTTTCTAAAAATTTAATTTACTGACAAACTTGAGATTTTATAAGAAAATGCTCCTAATAATTTGACTAAGATAACTAATAAATGAATGATATTATGAAAATGTCCCAATTTTTATAAAATATATGGACGCCGGAGGCAAATGCCTTTTTTACATACCAAACGTCTTTGTTTATTTTGTAAAATTATTAAATTAAAATTGAACTAAAATACATGAAAATTCTCATGAATTTAACAAACGTAATAAGTTGAATTATAATTTATATTTTCTGAAAAACAAAATTAATTTTTTTAAAGTTAGAAGAATATATTTCTTTGTCTTAACCTAATTTGAATAATGAGAAAAAATTTGTTATTGTTATTATATATTTTTATAGTTGGTTATTTGAATCTTCAATGTTTTTGGCTGGCCTTTTTTTTTGTAAGTGTGTGTTCTAGCCCTATTTCTGGAGATGTAGATTGAGCCAAATATGGTGCAACACTATTCATAAAACACCAAAAAATAAAATTTGGCGTTGAAGATGGCGTTACGTTGGAGAAGGATAACACCAAATAATGGTGTTTTGGTACATACGTTGGAGAAGCCCTAAAAAATAAAAAAATTTAAGAAAAAATTTAGAATCTTAGGATTTGTGATTGGTGTAGTGTCAAACTGGATTCAGATGTGATTGGTAGTGTCAAAATGTGACATGTGGTATTTTATGATTTATGGAGGTAATGCATAGTTACATCAAAAATGTTACCAATCATAAATTAATCTTAAATTTAGTCAACCTTATTTGATAAGAAGTTAAGAACCCAAAAATCCAAAAGATAAATAGAAAAAGGTAATAAAAATGACATCTGATGAATTTTCGATAATGGACTATCTATATAATTAAGGCCCAATTGGGGTTAACCGGTCAATTTTGACCCGGTTCGGAAGAAGCTCTATAAATCCCGGTTCAAGCTTCTTCTTCCTCTCTGGTTAACTGAGTTTGCCTCTCTGGACCCAACTTCGCAACGAGACCGCCATGAGACGAACAAACGGAGGTAGTGGAAGAACCCACGACCGCCGTTATATTCGCCGTGACGGTGGGATTGTGAATCAAATTAACGATCATCCACAATCGGATCATCAGCTGCAAGAAGACACAACTGCTACGGATCGGTCGTCTTCAACTTCTCCATCTACTTCTCAGCCATTGCAAAACCTCGATCATCCTAAAAAATCTCACCGGAATCCTCGGAGTCGGCGCGGCCGTGGATCAAATCCAAAACCTCGTTCCGTGGAGAATTTTTCTGAACCTGATGGTGTGGATTGCTTGGCTGATGAGCTGAGTAGCTTAAAGCTGCAACAGAATTCGAATTTAAGTGAGAATTCGATTATGGAGGAGAAGGTTCATCCCCGTTCTGGTGATCATTTGAATTGTGAGGAATCGGAGGTTAAGAGAGCTGAAAATGAAGAAATCGTTGATGCTGGAGCTGGTGATGATGAGTGTGAGACGAAGGAAGATATTTTGTTGACTATTCTGAATGATTTGCGAGCTAGCGTTAGTGAGCCAGAGCTAAACGAGGAGCAACTACAAATGAATGATCAATTGCAAGAAGATGAGGTAATTGAGCTATAAAGTTTTGTCCTTTGTGATGTTTCAATAGCTTAAGGACATATATTCATAGAATTTGCTATTTAGACCTTTTTGGACATTTGTTCTTGCAGCTTTTGGCACTGGGGTACATCTATGGAGGAAACATGTTCATCTTTGATCGGCATAAAGATATGCGATACTTTCAGGTCAGAGATAAGCTTCGTACTTCAGGTTTGATATCGATAATGTGAGAACAAAATGTTCTAATAGTCGATTTTGTAGGTTCATGTAAACGTTGAAGCTACTAGTGAATATACTGTCTCTGCGAAGCTTAACTTACAAGCTGATTCAAGCAAGGAGTCAGAGGATTTCTTGTACTCTTTCAAGGCCCAGCACCTTCCGCCGATTGTGTTGACATGTTTATTACCAAGAGCTTATCCGAGCCACTTACCGCCTTATTTTTTAATAAGTGTTCACTGGATGAACCCTGATAAGATTTCAAGTCTCTGCTCCATGCTGGACTCTATATGGATGGAACAGCCAGGGCAA
>OVBW01003309.1:0-10374 GCA_900406355.1 Erysimum pusillum
ACCTCCTCGGCCTCTACGACCTTGGCATTCATGCCCACTTATTGCAATCCAATCATCTTGAATCTTTGGAGGTGGTTTGATCGGCCTATCACGCAAAGTCATACGAGCATATGAAGATTCCTTATCTTGCTCAGAGATATGGACTTGCTTCTCTTGGTCCAATAATGCAAACATGTTCCCCACAACCATTTCATGATTCTCCTACACACAGAGTCATTACCCGCACAGGTGAAGGAGCTTCGAAGTCCAAAAGTGGAGGTGGAAGAGATTTTTCCAAAGAGTACATGCGACTTTTATGCACCTGAAATCTACTAGGCTGGTCGGAACTAATATCCTAACTTTGTGTCATTGTGTGGTAAGTGTGATTGATCTACTCCGTTTCACGATTAATCAGATATTGTATCCGATCTAAATAGTTAGAGTTTTAAAAATATACCAAATCAACACACTAAAAGTTATTAGGTCTCTCTGGAATGTGACACATCAGTTTTTCTGTGTTACCACAAGCTGACACCTCAGTTAAAAAATGATTAACCAATAGAATTAAAAGGATTAATACAGATCACCATAAATTTGACCACATCAGCTTCTCAATTTGGGAATAGACTTGGGTCTGGTTTCTTTTTTCTTTTGGCAAACAAATTTCATTAATACAGTTTACAAATAATAATAACAAACAAACATTATAATGGCTTAGTGTGTTGACTCCGGAGATGGTGGCTCGTATTGATGGTTTGATGGAGGATAAGTTTAAAGGAACTGGATTTCTTTCGTCACCATCATGAATATGATCTTCTTTTGCCTTGTTTTCGAGCTAGGCATATCTAATTTTTATGATCCTTATGCTCGTTTATAGCAGAAGTTACTTTTGTTTACACTGTGATGAAGTGTTGTGTTACTATTGTTGTTGAATGTATCTATCATTATATGTATCTATTATTGGCCATAAAGTAATGATGTATTCTTTCAGAGATGCAAAGACACATACAAATTAATATGCAGCATCAATAAGAAAACAGAGCAACCTCTGTTTTGCACCAAGAGCAAAACGGAAGAAACATATGACTTGTAATTGTTTAAGCAAAGTTAGTGTCTTTGACGTTGATTGTGCATAAGAAACATATCACAATTATAAGTCCTTTTGAGTTGGTCAACGAAAGTATTATTAGAAAATAGTTTGGACAATAACAAAATACAGTATCGTGAAGTTGATATAAAATTGGTATAGCATGATTTGAACAAAAAGAAATTTTTTTTTAAAAAAAAATTGGTATAGCATGACATGCATAAGATGGGAATGGCATCACCAATTTCTTGTGATGGTTTGTTGATAGTTTTCTTTTTTTTTTTTGTTGATAGTTGCTAAATTTGTTTTCTCTATCCTTGAGGTGAATTAGTTTCTCTTTCGGTGTATCATCCCTTCCATGAAAAGATGTATAAAAAAAACAACCCGCCGCATCGCGCGGGTATTTATCTATCTTATTATATAAAGTACGGTTTTCGAAGTTAGTAACTCACGTGATTTTAACACGTGTCGATTTTAACGGACAGAGATTGTAACTTATGTAATTTAAAAAAATATAAAGATAATTATGAATGAATTATATTAAAATTGTATAAAGATAATTATGAGAAAATTATATGTATATATCTCATATAATACTAATCCTAAAAGAAAAAAGAATTGTAAATTTTTATGTCTATATAATCAAATAGATGGTCTCTTATTTTTCTTACGAAACAAATTTTTTTTTAGAAACACAACTATTGATTCAACTTTGTCATATTGATATATATAAAAAAAAATTGTTTACTTTTTTCATGCTTGATTTTGAAGGTACGTCTTTTTTACCATGTTATAATTTATGTTTATTGATTTGTACTCTTTAGATTATGGTTGCTTATATAATACAATTAATCTAAAATCCAAAAGTCAAATTAAACAACTATAAACGTCTTAAATTCAAACAGCTTTAAACAGCTCATGACTTATGGGTTTTTCTTTGTTGAAAATAAGAATGGATTTTTGCAGATGTTATATTTTTCGTCCATGAGTATTAGGTTTCCAAGGTTTTGTTCTATCTTTTAAGTGTACATCATATAAACCATATGTAGTTTGTGTATAGGTGCTACATATGGATTTTTAATGGGATTCTTTAATAGTAAATATATAGAATTAAGTTTTAACATATATGTACTAACATTCAACCGAGAACTTAATCGGTCTCATATATCATAACATCTATACATTAACTTTTTATTAAATTTATTACTAATATAATTATTTTTTTCTTTTCAATTTTCAGATTAGATATCATCAAACAGAAGATAAATACTCAAGTTCAAAAATAACAACAAAGAATATATAATACTAGATCAACTAATCAAATAACGTTCTTATCGTCGAACGATAATATGTCTTATAAGAAAGTGGGAAGTAAGAAATCTTTAAAAGAATAATGAGCCTATATGATTGAATTTTCTCCTACTTGATGAGAAGGTAAGTTTTTTGTTCTTAAACTGTTTATTTACGTGTATACGCGAGTTTTAATTTTTTTTCTTACACAGGTAATAAAAATTTTAATTCTAAACCCGCGTATAGGCGGGGCCTTATCTAGTTTTTATCTAAAAGTTGGTTTCTTCTACGTTGATAAATTTTTAAAATTTTATGAAGAATTTGATGAATATATAAAAATTGATATAATATGTATATATGTATCGGAACGTAAAATCGCAATTATTCAGATATTTCAAATCGAATCAAAACTGATCACAAACATAACAAATCCTAATGAATATGTTACCTTACTCTAAAATCTACCACAGTTTGTGTATTGTAGAAAGATCTTCTTCTATGAATTTTAGAAGACTCGTGTAAAAAAAAAAAGACAAACTTCATAATGTAACAAATTTTGCAATTAAAGAACCAAAAGAAAAAATATATTCTAAAGATGTTCATATATTTTACTTATCCTAACTGCTTTCGCCAAACTCATCCTCTCCTTCTTACTCTCCAAGCTACTTAGAATACCTTGTATTGCACGTTTTGGATCTGTCGTAAATTCTCGTGGCACTTTCCTACCCAAATCTTCATGAAACCTTCGTACAACTTCATTAAATCTCAGCGGCGGATTCTCACGGACGTTGTCCTTTCCAAATTTGACAACAGATTCTATGCCTTCCAAGTACCGATCCTCATCAAACAGTTTATCCTCAATGTTATTCAATGTCACTTCTTGCAAAGATTGTCTTCTCTTCTTTACTTTACTCGGATCATACTCACCCATCGAAACGTATCTCTCGTTTAAAATCTCATCAGGGAATGATGATTCGTCTTCTACTTCATCTTCAACTCTAATCTTATAAGACGGGGTCACGTACTTCCACTCTTCTTTGAATAAACGTGTATCGATTAAAAACGCTTTAAACTCTTCTTTAAGAGACTCTTGATCGCGTAAAACCACGTTGAGTTGTTTAATCAGAGTCACGATATCACCACCAAACGCAAACGCGTTTAGACACTCACCGTGTAAACCCTTCCCTAAAGCTTGAACTTTGTTAAAGAACTCAACCGTGCGTTCCAAGTCTGTTTTCGCAGCGTTACGATTCTTCTCTTCGATAGGTAAATAGGATAGAAGCTGATAAAATTCTCCGAGTAATACGTTGTGATTACGAAGAATAGAAGCGACTTTGGTCTTGAGATCGATGTAGGTTAAAGAATTAGATTGATAAGAGCTCATTGCATTGACAAATTTATCGAAGATTGTCTTATCATCTAACTCTTTCACTTTTCTCACGAACTCATAACTTCGTTGAATCTCTTCTTCACAATCTGATGGAGTTTGATAATAATCTCTCGTCCGTGGTCTCTTGCAACTTTTCATGTTTGTTGAATTGTGTAACTAATTGTGATTACGAAGAGCGATACACTTTATTTATAGTACTAGGGTATCGAGAAGTCCTAGTTATTAATGGATTAGTTACGTTTATTATAAGTCCTAAACTCCTAATCCTATTTAGGTTATATTTATGGCCAAATTATTAAGCTTTATTTTCGTTGGAATGTTCAATACAATTAGGATAACTGTAAGTCCTAATCCTCGCAAAATGTTAAATATACAAAACAAAAAATTTGGAAACTTACTTTTTCCTCACTAAATTTGTATAATGGAAACTAGTTGACGCATTCATTCTCTATTTTTAAAAATTTCCACAACACAACAACCTCCTCATCAAGAAAAAGAGTAACAATGCTTTTCTCTTTACAAAATCTCTTAACATTTCCGACGTCAGTTATACTACTGGTGATTATATGGCATCTTTCAAAAGAAGTGAATTCAAGATCTCTGGTTCTAATCTCGATACTGGGAAGAGACTAAATATTTACCTGCTCTAGTTTCCCGCCCAAAAAAACTATATCTAAAGAGTAAAGTCCATAAGGGTCGTAAACTTTAAACTAGGCATGGGCAAAATATCCGAACCCGAAAATCCGAAACGAATTTGACTCGAAATACCCGAACTGGACAATAAGAAATATTCTAGTGGATCCTAAACTTCTATATCCGGAAACCGAACCCAAACTGAGAACCAAATGCATACCCGAAATACTCAAAATATAACTACATATACAAAATATTAGTTATTTTTAGACTTGATGTAACTCAATTATCCAATATTATAATTAAAAATACAAATCTCAATTAACTTTAAATCAACATAACTAAAATATCAAAAACAATTGAAATATCCAAAAATTTGTAGTTGTATTTATTAAATTTAACCTGTTTTTTTCAAAGTTAACTATTTTTTTTTTCTATATTTCGGGTATCCGAATCCGAACCGAAATAATCCGACCCAAACGCAAACGGAATAAATATATAAAATACCTGGATGGGGTCTAGAGTCCTAAACCCGAATCCAAAAACAAAAAAAACCCGATCCGAACCTGAACGGGTATCGAACTCCTAACCTACTTTAAAGTAGAGGAAAAGATTTGAAAATAAAACTTAGTATTAGACCAACAAAAATTCACTTATCCGAACCGAACCGAAATTTCTAAAATATCCGAATGGTTATTATATTACTATATCCAAACTAACCGAAACCGAGCACAACCGAACCGAAACCGAATGCCCAGACCTACTTAACATTAAAATCCTCCAAATTTGCAGCCATTTATGGCCCAACATAAAAGCTCGTCTGTTCCTCCGTTTTGATTATCGAACATTGCTTTGTTACAATTGATTTATACACTTTATACAGTCTGAGGATCTTGTTTTGTTTTTGAGAAATTATTTTTATTGGGATATAGAAAAAACTAATGTAAGTGGAGAAGAACTTTTATTTATCACGCATGAATGAAACGAAGGAGTTCTAAAGTTAACATGCATCTTCTGCATCACTTTGTAAATACTTATTATATGTTTATGAAAGGTCCCAAGAGCTTATAGAAACAACGACACAAAAGTTTTATAAATCAATTCTTCATATTCTCTCTTTGGTTTCCATTGATATATATAGGAAACACCGAGTAATATCCAAAGCCTAAAATAAATAAGAAAACCTAAGGATAAATCCAAATCTAAGATAATTATGAAAACAAATAACCAAAACACCAAAAGATAATGACGACTAATCGACATAACGCGGATAAGACCGTCCCGTACGTATGGGACGATTCACGAGCCCATCAATACCCCTCCCCCGAAGAATAACCTTTTCCTCAAGGTTTGTGACAAACTCGGGAAACTTCTGCAACTTGTTCCTCCTCACGAGCCCAGCTCGTCCACGATCGAAGGGACGCTTCCCATGTTTACCAATCGAACACCCCTTAACCCGACCATACATCACATGAGATGAAAGACTATTAAGTGTCTTCACCATCTTCATGTTCTTACTCCAAGCTGTTGCTCGATCCTCCCCATGCTGCAACATCTTCGACACCTCCACATGTAGGTCATGTTGAAGGGCCTCATCAAAATCTTCCCCTTCTGCTGGACCAAATCGAACCAAAGCTCACCTTCGAACACAGGCCATGTAATATCTATGGCGTCTTCTCGTAGTGCCTTTGATGTTGCTTGCCACCACTCATTGGCTTCATCTTCTAAGTGGTAAAAAGCAAATCCAACTTGTTGGTCTTCTGTGATCGAGTGGTAGCCAAAGTATTGCTTTGCGTTACTAATCGAAGCCGTTGGATCGCCTCCCTTGAAGCGTGGCAACTCCAATTTCACGGTTCTGCCCAACGCTAATGGCTTCACGGTCTCGGATTGCACCGCCTGAAGCTACTGGCTCCGATCTGTACTTCGCACCGTGGAACGTGTAGCGCTCGCTTCCTCACGTCCAGCCATCACAGACTCCGTCAGTCTATGCAAAGCTTCTTCAATGGATTTGAACTTGTCTGCGACGTCTACGTTCATCTTTTGAGTTTCGTCTTTTATCTCCTCAACGTTAGTCTCCAAGTTTTCAATCCTTTCTTTGTGAGAATTCATCATGTTTGATACCACAAGATGTGGTCCGGATCAAATTCACGATGATGATGGATGATAGTTGCGATTGACACCACAAGGTGGTCTGGGTCAAAAGCGGTGATAGCGAAGCTCTGATACCAATTGATAGGTCCCAATCAAGAGCTTATAGAAACAACGACACAAAAGTTTTATAAATCAATTCTTCATATTCTCTCTTTGGTTTCCATTGATATATATAGGAAACACCGAGTAATATCCAAAGCCTAAAATAAATAAGAAAACCTAAGGATAAATCCAAATCTAAGATAATTATGAAAACAAATAACCAAAACACCAAAAGATAATGACGACTAATCGACATAACGCGGATAAGACCGTCCCGTACGTATGGGACGATTCACGAGCCCATCAGTTTATAAGTTAACAAAAACATAATCGACTATTGAACCTTTTTCATTCTCTTATTCTCTTTTCTTTTGCTCTTCCACTTCCTCTTCTTCTCTCTTTTTTTTTTGTCTTGCAATTTGGTCGATATGCACTAAACTGGGAACATAAGAGTTAGAGCACATAATGATAAGAACCAAATTGATAAGAACAGAAGACACAAGTTTTATAAATCAATTCTTCCTATTCTCTCTTTGGTTTCCATTGATATATATAGGAAACACCGAGTAATATCCAAAGCCTAAAATAAATAAGAAAACCTAAGGATAAATCCAAATCTAAGATAATTATGAAAACAAATAACCAAAACACCAAAAGATAATGACGACTAATCGACATAACGCGGATAAGACCGTCCCGTACGTATGGGACGATTCACGAGCCCATCAATACTGTGGATCTCGGATCCAACACCCAAATAATTATAAGTTGGAAAGAATAAAATGGATGAAAATTTAGAAATAAACAAAAGATTTCAACAATAATTTGCTCTCAAAAATAGTATAGTATGAGTATTATTGCCAAAAATCGTCCCCCTATTACATTGAGACTATCCTCTATTTATACATCCATTCTTGGACATTAATTACATTAAATGGAATTATTAAAATTATTCTCATTAATTGTGTCGGTTTTGATCTTGGTCTTTATTGTTGTAACGACTGTATTTGAATTCTCTGGTTGGCCTCGAAGCGTGGGCTTTCTCCTTCTATCTGAGCTCATCCCTCCTCTCCGAGCTATTTGCCATCCGAGCTTTCTTCTAGAGTGATTGGGCCTTAATTTTGGGCTTCTGATTTGGATCCATCTTCAGCTCGGGATCCGGTATCAACAATTGCCCCCAAGTCTTCCGAGCTGTACAACTCGGATGACTTGAACTTAAATGCTGATTTATTTGATTTTACCCGAATTTATCGGGCTTTCCATCATTGCTTCGATTTTCGTAATTACCGTGATTCGATTTCCCTGACACTCGCCGATTTTGTCCTTGATTGATGTTTAATTTTTATATTAATATCGTGGGGAAACCGCTCCACTTCCCCATGTCTTTGGCGGTTTAAGACAAAAAGTAAAAGTTGATTTTTTGACTCTTCTCCTCCATCTTTACTTTTACTCTTTTCTTCAAAAATTTCCGAAATGTCGCCGCCGCGTTCCTCAGCCATTATCCCGACCGAGGAAGAACTAGCTATAATCGCCGCCGGAGATACCATGGTTACTCCTGGTTCTGTTGACTGTACGCAGCCAGGGAATGAATTCGGTCCGTATTGGTCGACGCTTTCTTCTGAGGAGTCTCTCCGAGACCTTCGGCGTCTCTGTCACGTTCCGGAGAGCGTTGAGCTCGCCCTTCCGGCACCGAACGAGTCCCCGGAGTCCATACGCCCTGGATATTGCTGTGTCTATGAGATTTATTTTAAAGGTTGCGGTTTGTCTTTTCCTATTCCCGAATTACTGCTTATGTATTTGGACGCTCATGGCATCACCCTTCTGCAATGTACCCCGAATTTAATTCGTAACATTCTTTGTGCGATTACGGTGGCGATGGAAACGGATTTTGCCATCGGTCTTGATGAACTTGCTGAGTTATTCAACATTCGTATTGCTCGTGGGAATGGTACCTTCACATTCCATCCTCACACTGACAGGGGGTTATTTGACGGTTTTCCGCTCAAGGATGAAAACTGGAAAAGATACTGGTTTTTGCTCAAGATCGAAGAGTCTTCGTTTGGAAGTTTCAGCAAAATCTGCAGGACGCAGTTTTTGTCTGGGTCAGGTGAAGAAACTATTCCTCTTCTGCTTTCTTTCGTATCTCCTTTCCTTATTGATTGTTGATTTCAACGTCCTTTTGTTCCCAGCGGACAACAAGTTGAAGCGTCCTGAGTTTTACCAGGGTTTTTTCCATTTCTTCAAAGCCGCCTCTGAACAGCGTGTTCACTGGAATTCTTTCACTATTCAGAGGCTTCACCGAGGTGCGGATATGATGAAGCATAGCTTTGGTCGTAAGATTAATGGTACTTTTGACGAGGACTGGAGTGAATTGGGTCTTCGTGAATGAAGAGGTAAAGAGATGGATATGCTAAATGCTGTCGCTACTCTTAGTAAAGAGAGAAAGGCCTCGCCTAGCGTTGAGGTTCACCGTAATGCCATTCTTGTCAATGACGGTTCCCCTGAAGCTCTCAGGGTTTTTGGTCGCCCCCATCTCCTCCTCCAGGTCTTGCTGCTTCTGTGGGAGATGACTTCGACACCACTCTTGCTTCTCTTCCGAAAAAGACTTCGAGGAAGCGGACATCAGACCTATCTACCGACTCGACGACGAGCTCCTCTCAGCGTTCGAAGAGAACTCGTCCCGAAATGCCTCCACCGTCTGTCCATTCCTCTGGAGGTTCGGACCGATCCGGTTCTGATGACGTCTCTATGGCTGTTCACCATGAGGTACCCTCTCCACCCGAGCTGATTTCAAATGTTCCTGATGAATCGCTTCGGGTCGATTCTGGCGGTCCGACAGCCCCCTCCTTAGAAACAAGGTCTCGCGTGGACAGGGACTCTCACACTCAAGGTTTGAGGTCTGGTAAGCCGCCTCGTCGTGGCCCTACCATTAACCCTGCTTTTATAGGTATTTTTATTAAGCCTTTTGTCAATCTTTTCCTTGTTATGATATAACAAAGATCACTCTATTCAGCTCGCGAGCGTGCTGCGAATGTTTTTAAACATCTTGAAACCCAAGCGGGTGATCCTATTCCTCAACTTGATCGCTGGAGGCCTGAGATTCGGGACATCTATTCCCGTTACGCCTATCACGCAGCTCAGGTTTGACTCTACCTCTTTCTAACTTTGTATAGTTTTTAGGCCGCTATGTTTAAACCCCCTAGCTTTCTTTCTTTCTTTTTCTGAAGTGTGCCGGCTTTGTTACCAGCATGGTCCACTGTTATGAATCGCAGGTTATCCCCAACAGTGCTGGCAGTGAATCTCTGCAAAATAGGATTGTAGCTTTGGAAAAATCTGGAAAAGAGCTTAAGGAGGCGCTGGTCCAATCAGAGGCTCGTGCCAGTTCGGTTGATGCTCTTAAGAAAGAGCTTGAGAAAGCTCGGAAACTCGGAAAGGCTCAGGAACAGCGGATCCGGTTCTTTGCTGCAGATGCTGCTTCTTCTAAGGAATCATGTGAAGCCATGAGTATTGAACTTCATAATCTTAAGGATAAGCTTAAAGAACAAGAGCTGAAGAGTGAGGCATTGGTCAAACTTCGCGAGCATGATTTGAAAGCATCCGCGCACTCAGCTCGGAAAATGGTGAAGACTCGAGGTCAAGTTCTTTTCGATGATGTTGCTGAGTACCTCCGCCGTGTCAAGGCGAGGAGAAGAGTGTGTGATACTTAACTATATAATATATATATGACTCTTCTAAATTAATAAAATATGATAAGACTTGATCACATCCAACATATTCTTGTGAGCAGTTACTGTGACTTATC